>CATIWR010604720.1:0-19482 GCA_949677035.1 Omphalea diandra | reverse complement strand
TATATATATATATATATATATATATATATATATATTTAAAGTCTTGCAAGGAATAAACATGATAGATGCACTCATTATTTCAATAAAATTTACATTATTGATATAACTCTTGTTTTAACAAAATTCTCTTACCTTTAAACTTAACCCCTTTTTGGTAGCTTAACCCAACGTCTTATATTACAAGCTATTAATGATTTTATGATCCTTTGAATGGTTAAGGTTTACATTAGTAGAGAAAGATGGATTAATCTTGCCCATAGACATATGTGATTCTTAAGAATCGAGATAGAATCTTATTTAACATATATATAAAAGAGGATTAAAATAGTGAATGAAATAAGATGTCAAACACACACACATTCTTTTGTGTTTAATTGGTTGCAAATCAAATATGATTAGTTTGGAATTATTATTATCATAAGTGAAGTTGCTTGATTAAGGAAAATCATGGTTATAGCTGAGATAAATTTTCTCTTTGAAACCTTGAATCTAAATCCTAATCATAAAAGTTGTTGAATTGTGCATTAGTAAAGAAAATGATTGCTTGAGGACAAGCACTAGTTCGAGTTTGGGAGAATTTGTTTGGCATCATATTCGTGATGTTTTGATAGTTAACTATCCTTTAAAACTCATGTATTACCATTTAATTTTGCCTATTAATATACCTAATGCATCTTTATTGGTGCTTTATAGGTTAAAGTGAAGAAAAACTAAGACCAAGATGATAAAGGAGTGGTGAACAACCTCAAAGCATGGTCATGCACCCTAGTACCTTGAGAAGGTAAAGGAGATTCAAAATGCATGGCCTCGAAGCATGGACATGCATTTATGAGGGTTAAAGAGGCAAAGGAGCAATTGCAGAGGTACACAGTTGTGTCACGATAGTGCACAATGGTGCATTGTACTGAAGAAAGAATCACAAGCTATTTCTCCTGAGTATTTTCTCCCTTTTTAAGGCTTACAAGCTTCCTCTTTTGAAGATAAGGTTTGAGAAATTTTTAAGGAGGGAATTAAGCCATAACTAAGGCATGAGGGATTAACCTAAGGAAAAGAACAATGGTTAACAAGTACAAAGGGTTTCATCAAAAAGTTAGAGAGAGAGAGAGAGAGAGAAAATGGAGAAAGCAATCAGGGAAGATTAAGAAAAAGAAATTCATGGCTACTCTTAGGGTTGATTTGATTGTCTTCTTTTCTTTTTTCTTTCTCATTATGAACTAAGTTTTTTTTGTTAGAGTTGTAAATGGATCTTATGTGAGTTATGTTCATTTTTTTTAATATAAGTCCTTTTAGTTTCATTCATTATTTGTACTAGCAATCGTTGAGTGCTTCATGCTTGATTAACTTGCCATTGATCATCTTAATTATGTGAATCGACAATCAAGAGAGGTTTTTCATAGAATGGATCCCACAATAATTCTCTTATTTTGTTATGAGTTGGGAAACCTTAATGAATCATTGCCATCATTGGAGTTTTGGTTTATGAGGCAATTATGTGATGTCTAGCTTTTGAGTTGAGGAACCTTTAGCTTAACATACTCTTGTATGTCAATTTCTACTCAATATGGATTAATTGATCACCATGATGACTAGATAGTAGCACGCGATGCATGAACCAATTAGACAAGAATTAGGAAACTAATAGAAGGTCACCAAGTGAAGTTGAACCTCTAGCCACTCTCATCCATTAATTATCTCTCATTACTATTAGTATTTAATTTACTTTTCTTAGTTGCTATTTTAATTGTCATCCTTTATTGATTCTGTAGATAATATAAGACACGAGATACTTAGTACTCAAACTCGATCCTTGTGGGAATGTTGTACTCACAAGTACACTTTATTATTTCTAACCTATACACTTATAACTTAAGGGTTTTTCATATAGTGTGCTCCCATCATCACCTATTTATATAAGAGGGTGGAAAAGGGCCTAAAAAGCTCGACGTCTAAAATCCTATTTTTGGACATTTCATTCCTCCTTGAAAGGTTTCCCACTCGCCAACATCTATCATGATTGAGTTTAAAGTTTAGGTTGGCCAACAAAAACCATATTGGAAGGCCTTTACAGCTATCTTGGAAAAGCTAAAATGACCTCTCACTTTCGTGGTATGGCAATGTCTCAAAAAAATCATGCACTTCATCTTGGGGTAAACATCTCCACACCAAGCCATCATTGTAACAAAGGCTCTTCCTAATAATAGTTTTCAATATCATGTAAGAACTTCTTCTTTTATTGATAGCTCAAGTCAGGAGATTAAATTGCTAAAGGTTTAGCATGCCATGGAATTTGAGATTGAGGAACTACCATCAAGTGATCATCTAAAAAAGAATCATCCATTGGCAAACTATTAAATTGCTCATTCTTCATATTTTTCTCAAACGTATAGAGGTGATCAACTATCATATTTTTAATGCCCTTTTTATCCTGAATCTTTATAATAGTAGGATCCATTAAATGAGTCAAGGCTTAACATCTTTCTTAGAGAAAAGTTATTTCAAAGTAGTTTGGTTAATATAAACAATGACCTTGGCACTAAATAGATAGACTGAAAATTTATTGATTGTAAACACTACAATTACTAACTCCCTTTCAGTAGTGGTATAGTTCACTTGTGCTTCATTAAGGATCTTGCTAGCATAATAAATGGCATAAGGCTTTTTGCCTCTGCATTGTCCCAAGACTATACCAATAATGAAGCCGCTTGCATCATAATAGGCAAGCTCTAATCTTGTGATTACATAATGGGTGTTGAAATCAGTGCCTCCTTAATCATACGAAAAGCATCAAGACAAGATTGATTAAAATTAAAGACAACATCTTTAGTGAGTAAATTACATAAAGGCTTAACTATCTTAGAGAAATCCTTAATAAATCATTAGTAAAACTCAAAATGCCCAAGAAAGCTCTAAACTCCTTAAACAAATGTCAATGATGGTAGTCACTCAATGACTTTAGCCTTTGCCCTATCAACTTCAGTGCCATAGTTAGAAACCAAACAACTAAGTATAATATCCTTATTAACCATAAAGTGACACTTATCCTGATTAAACACTAGATTGAAGAACCTTAAGGTTCCAAGTTTGGTTTTGATAATTATAAAAAAGTTAAAAAGCTAATCCTTGTCCAAGTTATTTGTGTTAAAACTTGCAGGTATATAAGCTCCTTAGACTATGATGATTGGAGAATGAAGTATGTTTGAAAACTCAAAGTATTAGAGAGTGAAGATCAAGGCAAACTTAGCTTGACAAACCAACAGGTTTTGTCTTCATGCAACATGCGTTATGGACTTGTCAATGAACATTAAAGGTATCACAACAAGTGTTGGAGAAACACTTCAACTTAGGTATAATTTTTTAGACCTCTCAATAAACATTGCTCATATCCCTAAGAGGCATTGGACAACTACCTAGACGTGGCTATGGACATTGAATCTCACAATAGTTGTCGCATTTTCACAATGGGCATTAATCTTGCCTCGTAATAGGCATTGCAATTTCATAATAGGTGTTGGATAAAGTGCCTTAGATTGAGTAAAACTCTCCAAAACTCAAAATGGACGTTGATCCTTCATAACATATGTTGAAAAAAAATCTCTAATTTATGCCAAAGGCTTTAGAACCCCCAACGAGACACATTCAACATTTCAATATGCATTGAAAGATCTTCAACAAGCTTAGAAAAATGCTCCAGTTTGAGCTATAAGCTTTGGACCTTTCAACGAAGGGCTCATATATCTCAAAAGGCGTTAAAGGTGCTGCCAATGGGCATTGCAAACCATCCAATAGTTGTTGAAGTAGTTGTGTAGATCTTGTAAAACAAAACATCAAGTTCATACTTTCTGGAAATCAACAACAAACATTGATCTTCCTCCGACGAGCATTGAAGTTTAAAAGTAATGACTATTGTTTTTATCTAAAAATCATTAAAGAAAAAGTGAAATAAGCCATTGTAAAGGTCAAATGATGAGCCTTAATTCAATTTCTCTCTCACAACTAGTCCCAACTGGCATTTCATTAGAGCAAATGACCATTAAAGGTGTTTTTTTTATAACCACATGTTTGCATGAAACCAATAATGGTTGTTGCCTTAGCAACGGGCGTAGGGATGTTTCAACAGGCGTTACTTGAGCTTAGATGTAATAGAAATTAAAAGCTTTCTTTTTAACGTCTAGTTTTTTGCTCATGGTATAAAAAGACCCGCTCTCAATAGAAATACATAGAAAATTATTCTATTAAGCAAGAATTCTATTGTGAAAGCTTTTGTCAATAAAAAAGGTGAACAAAAAGTGATTTAGTTATCAAAAGAAATTCAATATTCAAAGTTTACAAGACTTATCTTCAAAACAGAGTTTGAAGAATATGCTTTTCAAAAATTCTCTTCACATTCTCAATCTCATCAAAGTGTTGCATTTATCTTGAGGAAACCCTATGTTAGGAAACTTTGAAAATCAAATCTTGTAAGAGGTTTAAGGTAGTACTTGGAAACTACTTTAGCTTAAGGTTAGTAGCATTTATGATCTACTGATAAGCAGTTGATAGTGCCTAAAAATCTATCACTTTCAAAGCTTGGTAAGTGCCCAAAAACTTGCTTGTGTATAAGTTGTTGATAACACCTTGAGCTATCAAGATAGTGAAAGCACTAGTGGAAATACTAAAGGAGAGGACGTAGGCAAGTTGTGTTGAACCTCTATAAATCTTGTATCTTGATTCTTCATCCATTTCTACACTTAGTCTTAATTCTTATTACTTGTCATTACCCTATTTAACTCCCCTTTCTAAGGTACTAAGAGATAACACTCATATCTCTATAAAACTTTATCTAAGTTATTCAAATAATGATTAAATATACTTCCCTAAATAGAGAAATTGTCCATAAAACTACTATTATTTTCCTAAAAAATTAAAAAAAATAGATGTTATATATCTTTGGAATGTGGTAAGGGCACTGCAAAGACTAAAAAGCATCCTTCTAAATGCAAAGGTGTCGTAAAGACATTTAAAGGCAATATTTTCTTGGTCTTTAAGGAAAAATCCCAAGTCACCATCTAAATAATAGAAAAAAATTACTTAGCTAGCCTTCTAGAACCTGGTTAATAAATGGCAAATAGTAGTGGTTCTTACAATTGGCACTATTATGTTTTCTGTAGTCAATATACATTCCTTAATCCATTACTATTCTAGTAGGTATCAATTCATTATTATTCTATACCACTATCATTCCACCCTTCTTTGGCACTACTTGAACGGGGTTCACCTACTCACTATAAGGGATAAGGTAAACCATTCCAACATTAAGCAACTTGATGACTTTACTTCTAATAACCTATTTCATATTAGGCCTAAGCCTTCATTGGTGTTCAATTGATAGTTTATAGCCTTCCTTCATTAATATGTCATGCATACATATGAAGGGATTTTTATGTTTCAAGTCAAGAATATTATAACTAATTTTTTTTATGTTGCTTAAGCAATCTGAGCAATTTATCTTTTTATTCATCATTCAATACAGAGTTACAAATAATAGGGTAAGTAAACTTTGGGCCCATGAATGCATACCTTAATTTCTTAGGTAGTAGTTTTGCTCTACCTTTAAAACTTCATCAATAGAAAATGATTGCTTAAGGACTTCAGTTTGGAGTGGCTCATACCTTAGGCTCTTTCCAGGTGACAAGAATGTCATTGCTTCAAAAAGGTGGATAGGTTTTACCACTTCCTCTTCTCCATGAGCAGAATCATCATTATGCACTATAAATGTCTCAAGAGGATCTCTAAAATTTTGCTTCAAAAACACCTTTTCAATAAAGCCATTAATCATATTAACCCAAAATAACCTTCATTTACAACTAATTGTTCTGCCATTTGGAAAATATTGAATTCTATTGATTCATCACTAATGTATAAGGTAATCTTACCATTCTTGGCATCAATTAAGGCATCAATTATGATAAGGAATGGTATCTCCAAAATAATAAGGATATTCACATCATATTTCATTTTAGCATAACAAAATCCATTGGCATATAAAACTTGCTAATTTTGATGGATATATCCTCCAAAATTCATACAAAATGTCTTATTAACTTGTCCATAAGTTGTAGGGATATGGTAGTAAGAATTAACTCTCCTAATTTCAGCTTCTCACACATTGATGATGGCATTAGACTTACCATTTCCCATAAATCACATAATTGTTTATCAAAATTAATATCACTAGGTAAACATGAAATTGAGAGACAACTTAGATCCTTGGGCTCAAGTGGGAGTTTATTTTGAAGGATGGCAGTGGATTCTCTAGTTAAGGCATTTGTCTTATACTATTTAAGTTTTCTTTTATTTGAAAGAATCTCCTTGAGGAACTTAGCGTAGGAGAGCATTTGTTTTAGTGCTTTTGATAATGGGATATTGCTATGTAGCTGTTTAAAGACCTCTAAAACTAAATTAAATTGTCTATCCAAACTTGCCTTCTTGAATCTTTGAAGAAAAGGCAAAACAATCATACACGATTTAGGTGAAGATTTACTAATAACTTATTTAGCTTTATCACTACTTAAGTTAAGCTCCTCTACTTGTGTTTCTTTTAGCATTGATTCTTCCACACCATTGCCTTCATCATACTGATTAAAACCATCATTTTCACCCTTTTTTATGTCACTCTTCTTTAACGAATGTAACTATGTCTCGCTTCATAAGGTGACAACCTTAATATGTTCTTTGGAATTAGGCTCTGTCTGGTTTGGAAGTTTTTCCAAAGCCTTATGGCTTATAAAGGTAAAATGATAAGCAATCTAGTTTTTCAACATCTTTTGATGGGTGACCAATTTTGTCAACCTTTGTCATCATCTCCTCATTTCCCTTATTTATCTTCAACTATTATGCCATAAAATTTTCCACCATAAGCTCCAAGTTAGACTTTTATGGTGGCCTTTAAGGATTTAAAGGTTAGATTCCCTGTTGAAACCTATAGGAGCTCTAGAAATAGGTTATTGATGCAGGTTAGAGCTATTAAATTGTTCTTCCCTACTAAAATTAAGGTGGCTCTGCCACCCCAATTTATATGTGTTTGAGGAGGGATTATTCCATTATGGTTGCTTCTAACCAAAATTGGTGACATAATTCACTAGATCTCGAGCAGTGTATACAAAGCAAGAAGTACCTTAACAATTTGCATTAAAATGCCCTCATCTATAATAATCACACTTTAACATTGGAATGTTCACAACATTCATAAAAACTTTGGTCATTGCCTTGGTAAGAGCATCTATCTTTGCATTAAGTATGTTAATTCCATCAAGCTCTAGAATTCTATTAAATCGTCTAGAACCTTATCAATCCTCATAATGGTAAACATTAAAAGCCATATGATCAAGTTATTAATAAGCTTCTTTTATAGTTATCTCCATCCATCTCACAAAATTTCTCAACCTATTATAAAATGTCTAAGGATTGAACCACTTTGACAAACCATGGTTTAGGCATTGGCATTGCAAATCCTTATATCATTCTCATGCTTCATATAAGGATTCATCATCTTTCTTATGAAAGGTGGTTATCTCATAATGAAATTTTGTTATTGGAAAGCACTTATTCAAGAAAGCTTGAGATAATTGATCCCATGTTGCATTGGAGTTTAGCGCCAAACTATTTAGCCAAAGTGTAACCTTATCTCATAACACGAATGGGAAAAAGTGTAGCCTTATTACATCATTTAAGAATCTATTGATCTTGAATATTATGTAGATCTCCAAAAAGATTGTCAAATGAGTGTAAGGACCTTTTCCATCAAGACCTTCAAATTGTAACCTAGTTCCTATCTAAATTATGGGATGCTTGATCTCAAAATTATTCAGTACAACATTCGAACTAGCAATACTTACTTAATTAGTCATATTTGGCATAGAAAAATTGCATAGAGTTCTATTATATTATTACTGTTATTCTCTCTAACCATCTATATATTTTTTATGTTTATGTTCTTGCATAGTAAACTTCTGAATGTTCTCTCTATTTATGGGTCGTATGAAAGGAATTTGTGACTATAAGTCCTTCACATAAACCAAAAACACCTAAAAGTACAAAAGAAATAAAAGAAATATGTAAATAAAATGGAAAAGGAAAAACAAAAAAAGAAATCTCTAGATTAATCATTTGTTATTCCTAAATAATATTGATAAAGGTACTAGTCCTTAGCAATGACACCAAAAACTTAATCAATGCTCACACAAGTGTACGTGCAAATTATAGTATAGTGAAGGGTTGTCTATCCATATGGACTAGGTTATCGAATACTATAAGTTTAACTACTATGATTACCTAGAGTACACTATGATGTTGGTGAAAAGTTAATCTAAATAAGCAAATAACCAAAAAGAGCAAATACGTTGTATTCATAATAGTAATAAAAACTTAGGACTGAGTTATCCTTTATAATGTATGAAAATCAATCAATGGACTCTATGCTTATTTCATGAATGTATGAAGTTGAGAGAGACTATCCTACAGATTCCTAACCCTTTTCTCAAAGTAATTAAGATGATACTAACATGAAACCAGACCTATTCTCATGGCAAGTTTACACATTAATATATCAAGCTCTGTGATAAACCTTGAGTTTCCTTAGTTATGCATCTATCTTTAGACTATAATAACTAAGTTCAATAGTTAATGATCCAGTGTTAAACTTCAACTCTCATTACTTTACTTAACATTTAAATCATTCAAATAGTGGTTAAGTATTCATAAGCATTAAGCATATAGCTTAAGTGTAAGAAGGCTATGCCATACTCTTAATTTTGTCTTTGATTGCTTTCTTGATAAACTCTTTCAATTAAGTAATATAAATTGAACCATTAATAGTCAATTAAATGATGTTTTTATAGTCTTACTATAGAAAAAAATATTAATATTGCTTTTTTGTCCCATCAATAAGGATTTTCTTAGTCATATTCTGGAATTTGTTCACTAAAAATGCAATTTGAGAATCTTTCTTATTATTTGTAGCCATGAAAGTCTTCACCATTTTTGTCAAATTAGTGATTTGATATTCCATGATTGATGAGCAAATAGTCATCACCAACATACTACAAAAGACACCACTTATTTATGTGTGGTGAGAGGTTAAGGAATAATTACCATTAGCATAAATGTTAATTAAACAAAGTTTAATCCTTTCACTAAAGAACTAAGGATAATCCATCCTCTACTTTTCATAGTGCATATAAAGGACAAACAATTATTAGAGAAGAGGAATGGATCATGCATAGGCATTAATAATATGTTTGGACTATGGCTAGCATAAGTAATTGGCTCTAGAGTGAAAGCACTTTGAACCTCAAGTTGAGCAACTTTCCATGTTGTTCACTTTTTGTGAAACCAAATTGGATTACTTAGTGATATGATTGACTTCTGCTTCATAACAAAAAAAAAATGAAAGATATAGATTATCCCACTGGACACCTTTGAAATATTTGTGCATAATCTTATGCTTGAAAATCAAACAAAAAGATAATGAGTGTAAATTATGAAAAATTATATTAACTACAAAAATGAGTTATAATATCTAATGATTATTTTCTAAGTATTAAGATCCTTATTCTACTTTTTTTAAAATAAGAATAATATTCAAATGATGGACGACTGTCTTTCCTTAAATTAATAGAGATAAAAATGAGAAACAAGATTCAAGGGCAATCTTGTTAAATCTCAAATCCAATATGGAGTCTTTCTTATTAATAAATAAGAACACTAAAAAATTTCAAGAACTTAAACTTGACTCTTAAGAATATTGTGTCTTGAGTTCTGTAAAATTTAAAGTCATTGCAATTATGTGGAATAAATAGATAAAGCTCATCTATTTATAAAGTTTTAAAAAGTACCTTATCAAAACTTCTTTTTTAATAAATAAGAGAAATTTCATTCATAATATAGACAAGTACACCAAATGAAGTACGAAGAAAGAAGATTAAGCCATAACTTAGATCTTTAAATGTTATAATATTTGTGTCATACAAAACTTGTGAAATGGAAGAGAAAATCAAAGATGAAATTAAGGAAAAGCGCTATCCATTCTTGTATAAGGAAAGTTGTGCATGTTGATAAAAGAGAGAATGTTTACAAGAAAAATCATTTCTTCTTCAAGTAATTTGAACCGAGAATTTTTCAAATTTGAAATCATATTTAACATTAAGCACAAAAAGACACATAAAGAAGACTAAAATTATGGATCAAAACTAAGCTAAAAAAGATAAATTAAAAAATATAGAGAGAATAACCCTTAGATCTAAAAGAAAACCCTATAATTTAAGAGAAATGTTGTTGATTATTGAATAAACTATGGTAATATACTTATAAAAAGGAAATAAACAATGTTTTTAGCTAAAAAAGACTTGTTACAAATTGTTTCTTATTAAAGGTGTAGAGTAGGAAAAATAGTGAGGTAAAATATAGTTTATTTATCAAAGGATTTAATTGTTTTTCTAACATGTGATTTTTTATTCTTAACATATCATTAGCGCATATAAACTTATCATTATGTGTGAAGTGTAAATAAATAAATTTAAAATAAGTTAATTAATTTAATTGGTTAAGATTCAAGAGATAGGTAGAAAGGTACATTAAACGGCTAGAGGGTAGGACCACCTTCACAGGAGGGGTGGTGATGGAGCGAGAGAGTCTAAAATGCAATAAAAGGTAAAAGAGAATGGTATTAAAAAAACTAACTAGATGTGAAAATGGGGATGCATATAAGTAGTATAAAATTAAAAAAAAAAAAAAAAGGAAGTAAAGAAGACAGTGAATCAGGTCAAGGCACAATTTTGTAAGTTATATGAGAAGTTAAGAATTTAAAAAAAAAAAAAAAAAAAAAAAAAGGAAAAGAATGTCCACAAGTTGGCTAGAATGAATACCATCATGTTTTAAGTTGGTTATGTAGACAATATATCAAAGTATTACTTGCAGATTAGGAAATTATCAAATTAAAGGAATCCTAATATTATCAAATAATTTACTGATCAATAGATAGTAAAATTCTAAACATTTTAAGATTAGTTTAAAAATATAACATGAGGCTTCTTGACAACACCCATTAGGTATAGACTTTCTAACCTACACTATTTTTATTTGACTATAATTTACAATAATTGGCATATTGGAGAGTTCAAAACTTACAAAATTCTAATCCTAAACTATTAATAAGTCCTTAACTAGCTAGGAATATAATAGCACAAGGAGTAGGGAAATCACTGTTGGCCCTTGAGCACCAAGAAGGGGGTTGAATTGGTAGGAAACTAAAAAATTTGGAAGGAAGGTGAGGTATTTAGAGATTGGAAGAAGAGTAGAAAGAAAAAACACACAATGTTTATAGTAGTTTGGGTGTTAACAAACCCTAAATCCATTCCCTAATTCTTCACTATTGGGTATTTCACTCAACTTAAAATGGTGTTTCAAGCTCACACCAAACTTGTACAATATGTTTTTGTCATGTCCCAATTACTAATAATTCCTAAAGTCAATGCATTAACTTATTCATAGAACATGGAATACTAAAGTGACATAACATCATTAAAATCCTCTCATCTATCCATTGTCATTAAAAGACCTTATTTCAATTATTATTATTTTTGATTTACATTATGTATCTTGTTTCATAATATAGTAACTATTTACAATAAAGTATACGTGGCTAAACAAACTAAAATACTAATTGACTGTATACTGGCCCAACCTCTATTAGATTGTTAGACAACAACTTCAAAATGTAAACTGGATATAATCTTTAGTCTACTCTTCTTGAAAGAAAATTTAATGCAAAAGAGTGAGTTTGCATACTCAGTAAGTAAATGCATAACGATACTTTAATCTCAAGTAACATAACAAACATTTAAATATAAATAACTCATCATCATATCCATTCACAAAATAAAGAGTTTTTACTCTTAAATGTCACACAGGCTATCAAATATTATTATCACACAGGCTGTCATAAATTATTGCCACATAGGCTATAGATATCACTGCCATAAAGACTTTCATTTTTGGCTGCCACACAGACTTTAGATATCATTGCCACATAGGCTATTGAATGTTATTGCCACATAGCCTATGAATATTATTGTTTAGCCAACAACATCAAGTATTAGACTTTTGACAAATCAACTATAAATCCAATAAAAATTTTAGCAATATAACGATTAATAACAACACTAATAACTTTGACAACTCATATCAACTTATACTCTCATTCGCAAGTCATAATTTATCAACGTCTTATGAAAATAAATAAATCAAGAGTATAACCATCTTTTCATCCATGTATTCATCAATATCTTCTCATTAAACAACATTTTATTCCACTATAAGTATATGCTCATGGCATGTAACCAATCACACGTGTAGTACCATTAGTTATTTACTCACCTCCTTTGTTAAGCTTGTTAAGTCATGGATGGTCTCAACTTATTCCCACTATTATCTTCAATGCCTCGAGGACCTATTTCAATACACCAAATCAATCCATGATGATAAAGTAAGATTTTCATCTTGTTATGCAAATATGCTCTAGTAAAATATCATGAACTTGATAGGTTACTTCTATAATTACTTTTAACTCACAAATCCAAATGACTGATTCTTTTTTTTTAATTAAACTAGACATATATGGGTACACCATATCCAAGATTCAGCCCAAAATATACACTACATAATTTATGGTCAATTTTATGAATTTGCCCTATTTCAATGTCATCTCAGCCTGAATAGGTCTTGTATTATTAGATATATCTCAAATCTTACTAATCCAGTTCCAAAAATAATTCATCAAAAGTTAAAGAACATATAAAAGAATATTTTTCATGTTTTACTCATTGTATAATTCAGTCTATAAAGTCACCAAAATCAATGACCAATCTCAGGGTGAGTAGGTTTTCAACATGTTGACAATCAGTCATAATGAAGGAGAAATATCTCAACAACCATATTAAATTTGGCAAATATATTTTACAAGCATGTAGCTCATACATAAATATACAACTTTCAAGTTTTACACATTACCAAATTCTAAATCTATGGCCATTAAATTCTTAGAAAACAGAATTAAAAGACTGATGAGGTTTTAGCTAGGTACAGGGTCAGTCACAGTCAATAAGTCATATCTCTTTTCACACAACACATCAATCAAAAATGCTTTACAGGTATTTAGAGGGGATATAACTCTACAAATTTCATGTCTTTCACTTTGTCTAAATCAGCACATAAAGTCATCAAAATATATGAAAATAGAAAGACAAGGTGATTTCAGTTGGTTGTGAATCAGCCCTAATGAAGGAGTCATATCTCCTCACACACACGAAATAAAGCAAAACTATTTCATAGATGGGGCATAAAGCTACAACTTTTATATTTTACACTTTTCCTAATTCCTCTTGTAGGGTTATGAAATTACAGGTAAAAAATTCTACTCTAACAACAAAACTAACACAATCAGCTCTTGTTTCTCTTGCATTTCAACTTCCATACATAAGTTCTACCTCAAATACTCCATAATTCTTACTAACCATGCATGATTAACATGTCATGAGGGGTTAATTTCATGTGAGAAGAAGATAAATTAACTTACCTATTTCCCAGAACTAGAAAACATTAGAAATTTTTCCTAGGCGGCTCACTCTTCTCCCTCTCCTTCTCCTTCTTATTTTTCTTCTTCTTCTTCCTTCCTTTCTTTCTTCTTTAGCTCTCTCTTTCTTCTGCTATACCTTACATTCAGCCTCTATTCTGATTCTAAAGGGTGAAAAATTCCACTTGTAGTGACAAGACAAATCATGTTGTTTCATTTCTATTGGTTGGAAGTTCATTTTTCCTATTTTAGTCCCTCTTCTTCACTCCTTAAGCAACTTCATCCATCTTTTAATCCCTAGATACTCCTTATACTTTTAAATAAGCTTGATAACACCATTATTTATGATACTATAATATGCACACAACATAAGATAATTTTTCATGCAACTATACAAATATTACATATACATTCAAGCATCCCAAATGCAATGATGCAAGTGTCATTGTCGCGCTTATCCAATTCACATGTCTAAACAATCATTTATCCAATGCATATATTCAAATATAACATAATTAAAATACATATGATTTGGGCTGAAGATGTTACAATTTTGATGACTCACATACAACCTTACAATTTGTATTTTAAGGCTCACACAAAACCTCACTAAGTGTATTACACAAGTTTACACTTTAACCTATTACAAGAGTTTTCATAGATAGGCTAATCCTTAATCCAAATACAATGGTGTTTAATGCTTACACCCAACAACAATAACTCACAATCAAAGAATAAGAAGTTGTGATGTAAATTTACAGGAGCTTGGCTACAATTAATGAAATTCTCTTGCATTCATGTTTGTTTAATAGAGTATTTATAGACAATATCCACCAAAGAGATGTTACTAACAAACTATATCTAAATTTCAAAGGTAAACTAGGCAGACTTTGCATTAAATGTCTGTTAGACTGATTTTGAGGTCATGACTACCATTTTGCAATCGCGAATTTTTAGTTTGCACTGGAAAGACTGAAATCGGGTAGAGAACCCCATTTTATGTCTAACGGCTAGTCTATGTGTCCTACTGCCATTGGTGCTCCAAGAAATATAGTCGTTGTGTTTGACTAACCAACCAAAAGTCATGGTCGCGATTGAGATTCTTCTTAAGGGTGACATGGACCGCGAATTCTTTTGTTTGGTGAGGAGAAATCACTCTTTTGGGTCACTATCACAATAGGTGCTTCGCCCTCACGAATTTTGATATCCCAACAGTCGTTTTGGACACTTGACATGTTATGGTTGCAAATTCAATTCCCCCATTTCATCTACAAAATTCACGATTGCGATTGTAAACGTAAACACCACCACAAATCTTTTTGTGTGTTATTGAAGTGTTCATCGGCTGGATCACGACTGTTATTTCCTTCGTGAATTCATCTAGCCAAGTTCATTCATCCTTGTTGCAAGGTCTCGGTCGTGATTTTAAGGATCCTGACCGCGATTTTAGATGTCTACTCAATGCTATAGATTTAGACTCTCTTCCAACTTCGTCCAATATAAACTTAACTTAGAAACTGTAAAAACAAGATATTAGTACCAATCAATTTTCATTGTTAAGACAAAAAAAGGTTTTTGACTTAGATTTGACTAACATAGTCCAACAATCACTAACTAAAAATAAATGCAAAAAAGTTTATGATGAAAGTTTAAATTATAATGAGGTCATGGCAATCGCTTATAGATTGTTCATAGTTACAAATACACTAGTTTTTCATGTACCTATTTACTATTATATTTTAATCTCATGAATCAAATCATTAAAATGTAAAATTTAAAATATAAAATATAATAAATTACTTATATTAAATTATGACATGCAATTAGGCATATTTATAATTAAACTAGTAGTAAACTTGCACATTATGCAGTATAATTATAATATAAAATTTTAAATAAATTTGATATTTTATTTTTATTAAATAATTAATTAAACAATTAAAATTAATATATAAATAATAATTAAATTTTAATTATTATTTTATAAAAAAGTTATTGTCAACTAAATAAAATAATAAAATAAATTTCTTAAAATTTTAATTATTATATGGAGTCAGTTTTAATAAAAAATTATTTTTTGATTTTTATTTTTAATATTAGGGACATAATTTCAAGAGAAAATTTATTAAATTTGTATAAAATATTTTTTGATAATTAATTAAATAAATAATATTAAATATTTCTTAATAAAAATAAAATTAATAGAAAATTACAAACTATATATACATATGTAAGGTAATTTTATAAAACATTATTTGTTGATTTATATTTTTAATTTTATACGACACAATTTTAAGAGAAAATTTATTAAATTTGAACGAAATAGTTCTTGATAATTTATTACACTGTTGTTTATCCTTATACATTAGGAATTTGGGCAATCAATGAAATTAATTTAATCTTAACTTTATATTTAGAATTTTTAATTTTAGATTTTTCTAATTTTTTTATTTAGAAGTAATTACCTTTAAATAGTAAATGACTTACTTTCTAATTAGAGGTGGTAGGTTTTGACATGACTTGAAAACTCGATCCAATTCAAAAGAAAATTTGAAATGACCTAAAACTTTTTTAATTAAATTTGATTCAATTTAAGTTCAACTCGCAGGATAGCTAGAATTGACTTAATTTTGATTCGACCTCAAATTAACCCAAATGATCATATTTAAATTATTTAAAATATTTAAAAATTATTTAAAAATTATAAATATTTTCTTTATTTTTAATTATATAAGGATTTAATTTCATTTTCATTATATATAGTCATTTGCTTGAAAGAATAAAATTTTGTCTAATTTATCAAGCATTTGAATGAACATAAAAAATTTTAATCAATTTCCATTTATGTGAAATTTACTTGATTAAAAATAAATTTTTAAAGAAATTTATTTTTTAATAATTATAATAATATTATATAATAATTCAAATTAACATTTTAAAAATATATTTTGAAAAAAATAATAAAATGATCCAACCTAAAATATTATTTTTAGGAGTAGATCCGAAACCTAATATTTATGTATGCAAATTCGATAGGTGATCTGAACTTGCTCGAAACTTGAGCAATTCAATTAAAAAATATGATGACCTAAAAATGACCAATCTTAAATAATCCAATCCGACCAATTGCCACCCTATTTCTAATTAAATAATGAATTATTATCTAACAAAACCACATGTTTTATTTTCATTAGAACATATCAAAATTACTTTATTATTATATTTAATATTATTTATATAAATTTGTTTAAAATATAAATAACAAACTACTAAAATAATTTCATCTTTAATCTACTTATTCCCAAATGTGACAATTTCTAACTTGATTTGAAAATATGGTCGAAAATAATTTGTTTCGACCAAAATTGAAGATGATATGAAATGACTCTACTTCAAATTAATATGATCCGACTCAAATTTAATCGGATTAGAATTTAATCTAACTATATTTGTGAATAAATTTAAATTGATTCAATTCTATTTAAATTATTTAAATAATAAAAAATTATTTAAAATCAAAATATATATTTTTTTATTTTTTAAGATTTGAAATTAAGAGTGATTTGATCAACTCAACTTAAAAAATAACTCAAAATGAGCCAAATTTCTTTCTATATATTGATTCAATGATCTTGACTCGTGATCCAATCTGATAACAAAATGTAACTCCAAATTAATCTAATCTAAAATAAGTCAACCTTATTTGTTTGTCATCTCTACTTGTCCCTCATCCCATTATGCTATCTTATCATAAACAATCTCAATTTTTATACTTAATGGTCGATAAAGCACAAAATGCTTATGGTTTAAGAATTCAATTGTGTAGTTCCAAACTTTTGGATTAAGATCTTTATCACTATCTTTTTTAAATTTTTAATAATTATAATAATACCCAACTGCAATTTATATCATCAATCCCAATCCATCAATTCTATGATGTTATTAATTGTATCACTAGTAGCACATTAGCTACAATGTGTTGCATAAAGTTATAGCTTTTTAATTTATTTCATTTTTCTAAAAAATATAAGTTTATGAGTTCACGTGCCTAAAAAAAATCTTATATTTTATAAATCATGATAGGATTAAAACTTATGGATTAATAAAATGGTTAGTATATTCTTATACTTACCATAGTCTTGAGCTACCCTTGTATATCCATGTTAGTTTGTATATATAGATATGTAATCAAGCAACAAATGGAAGAAGTGTTTAGTATATTCCAAAGGGGTAAAAGCTTCTAAGAGGGAAAATAGTTAAAATTTATAAACAAGAGAAAAGAAAATTTTTACATGATTTAAAAAGTGGCAGCAATCTAAACTATTTTACCTCTTAAAAGCTAAAAACCCTATTTATTCTTATCTCTATAAAGAGAAAGAAATTGAAAATTTCAGCATTATTTTTTTATTCACCGTAATGCAAAAAAAGTCTTCTTATATCTGTGGTTTGCAAAATTGAAGAATAATGCACATCAGTTTGTAAGTAACTTTTATATTTTCTACACTTTTCTTCTCTCTTATATAACCATGTATGTCAATAATATAATCATAAAATTAAGAATTTCTTGTTTGTTGAATTTTATAGATAGATTTTTTACGCTTATTTGTTTACAAATAACAAATCTAATTAAAAATAATATTAGATTATAATCTATATAAATTTCTACTCAAATCAATAATTGTTTGATTATATTATTAGGCTAATATTTTGATATTGATTTTCATGAAAATTGTTATCTACCAAAATTTTAATCAATCCATATATGTTTTATCAAATAGAATTGTTCCAATAAAAAGGTCAATAATGCGTTGGTACAAATGATTCATGGTGGTAAGCGCCAAGTACTATTATTTTTATTGTTGGAGTCATGCCCTAATTTTTTTTACATTAGTTTTTCTTTCTATTGTTTTTTCACTAATGGATGATTTTCATGAAAATGTAATATGTTTTTTTTGGTGGAATTATATACAATTTGCCATAAGCATAATTGTTTAATTTTTTGTTAATAGATCTAAGAAGTATGGCGCTTGGTCACAACAAAAAGACGTTATCCAAAGTTAGACATGCACAAATTCAA
Source organism: Omphalea diandra (assembly GCA_949677035.1). Classification (NCBI taxonomy): domain Eukaryota; kingdom Viridiplantae; phylum Streptophyta; class Magnoliopsida; order Malpighiales; family Euphorbiaceae; genus Omphalea; species Omphalea diandra. Next base: position 799 of record CATIWR010604720.1, on the reverse strand, counting down.
TTCAAGGATACGGAATTATCAAAAAAAATTAATAGGACACCTCTATCAAAACTGGTTTAGACTAACAATTTATCTACAATGACCAACGAAGGTTAGCAACTTATCACTCTTATTTTATATAGTTTCCAAACTATTGTTCATGTGTTACTAATTTGAAATTTTATAGTGCAATCATATATTCTTTTTTTTTTTTCCAGATAATTATTTTTTTTTTCTGATTTCATTATTCCAAACTAAAAGAAATCATACAAATTTTAAAAAGAAAATCAATGTGTTATATTAGGTTAGACATTAAAAGGGTATATTCAATTAATAATTTTATAGATTTTTTAAGTGAATGATTTTTATAAAGTTTGCAAATTTTTTTATGATTTTTATGGAGTTTATAGATTTATTTAATGACTTTCAAAGATTTTATTTTTAAAATATATAAAAATCTTTGAAAGTCTCAAGAGAATGTGAAAGAGAATTTTTAGATGTTTTATGCTAAAAGTCCTTTAAAATCTACAAAAGTCTATTACTTTAAAAGTCAATGACTTTTTAAGATTGTGATTGGGAGAGGGTAAAATAAGGGGGAGAGGAAAATAAGAGAGGAAAATAGGAGGGAAAAGTTATTTTACCTTGATTGGGAAGGGGAGGAAAATAACTCAAATTTTTCCCCCTCCATTTTCTCTTCAAAATGGAGAGAAAATATTGAAAGAAGAGGAGATTTTATAAAAATTACCATCTTATCCCTAGACAGTGTACAAAATTACAGAATCTAAGCAAAAACCGAACCGAACTGAAAAATTGACCGAAC
>CATIWR010604662.1:0-32122 GCA_949677035.1 Omphalea diandra | reverse complement strand
ATAAAAATAAAATATAATTTTTGAATAATAATAATAAATTCCTATTTTAATATTAAATATTTGATAAATGAAAAAATAAAAGAAAATTATATTTATATGTATAAGGGTATTTTTGTCATTTTTTAAGTTAACATTTCATTCTAATCCAGTGCAAACAAACAATATTACTTTCAAACCAATCCATTCCATTCCTACCATCCCAAACATAAATATAATTTAACACTCTCTTTCCAAACCAAACCAATCTATTCCATTCCATTAATAACTCTTTCAATCCATTACAAACATCTCATCCAAACAGGGTGTAAGTGTTACTGCCAATCTACCAGGGCTTTGGGCTACATGCTCTCTAAATAGGAGAATGCTTACTAAAGATCTTCAAGTTTTTATATTAAATTTTTATATTTTAATTCATATAATATTGAAGTTTTTAATATTTATTTTTTTTCTTACATTAATGGTTTTAATGATAGCAAATACAAAATTGATGAAAACAATAGAATTTTACAATATCATTGTTTATCCATTTTAAGATTTCATGAATTTGATTTGACATCTTAAAATAAAAATTTTATTATTTTTTAATATAAAATTTTATTTGAAAATTTTCATATTATAATTTTTTATCTCTATATTATTTTATTTTTAATTAATAGTCATTTTATTTCTTCTAAAAAATATAAAAGACTTAAAATTTAAAGATCTTAAAATTTTATTATTTTCAAACTTAGAAATATAATATCATTTTTCATAAATAAAATTTTAAAATTTGAATAAATAAATAAAATTAATTTCGTAATTTTAATTTTTTAAGTTTTATCAATATTATTTTTCTAAAATAATGTAATGTTTAATAATCTTAAGTTATTATTTATTAATTTCCTATTTCTTATTATGGAAATTTTCAAAATAAAATATAAAATTCAAAATTTTAATATATATGAATTAAAATATAAAAATTTAATAATATAATTATGTAAAATTCAGAAATCTTAAAATGTGTTTTTCTCTATGATTGTAAACAAAACAATTAGTGCCCTGGGTAGAGTATCGAGTAACGTGGGTCGGGCTTTATACTGATATGAGGCATGAATGCTCTCTAAAAGGTTAGTCTAACTCCTTCTCCGTACTAATAGGAAGTATACATTGCACCATCTTTTTTTTTAAAAAAAAAAAGAAAAAGAAAAAAGACATTTCTAACCATAGTTTATTGGAAAGACAATTTTATAATTTGAATTTTCTTTTTTTTTACCTTTTTTTTGTTGTTTACTTTTTTTGTAAAGAAGAAAAAGAAAAAGAAGTGCAGAAGAAGACAACAATAAAAGTGATGACGATAATCATCATCACCATTGTATTGGCAATAAAAAAGAATAATATAAAAAAAACTCTTGTAAGCGTCATATTTTGGACCTCATGATGCAAACCTCAATAACGAACTCACTAAACCAAATCTTCATAATGAAAAAGGAATTGCCCAAATAAAGAGATGAGTTTGCTTACTTGTGTGATGTGTTTCCTAATGGTAGTGTGCATAGCATGTATCATTTCATGAACATATTTAACATTAATTTTGTACATACCACTGCATTTAATCTTGGCACACAAGAAAATCCAAATATTTACTTATTTCTAGTGATGTCACGCCACAAGAGCGAATGAAGTTTGAGTAGTCGCTTAGAAAATACCAGTAGGTTTTTGCCTAGACATATGAACACATGTCGGGTTGATAGGCAAATTACAAAACATAGAATTTTGACTTACTTACATGTGAAATCGATGAAGCATAAGCTTTGAAGGATGAGACTTGAATAGGCCAAATTGAATAGAGAAAAAGTAACAAAGGAATTTGAATACTAAGTTCTTGGAAGTAGTGGATTATCCTAAATGATTAGCTAACATAGTACCGACACCAAAGAAGAGCGAAAGAGTGAGGATGTGTGTCGACTATAAGGATCTAAACAAGGCACGCTAAAAGGATGATTTTCCTTTACCACACATAGACGTGTTGGTTGATTATGTTGCAACTTATGCAATGTATTCCTTCATAGACAAATTCTTCAAGTATAACTAGATTCTCATTGCAATCTCATATAAGGTGAAAATGGCTTTTATCATGAAATGGGGAACATATTGCTACAAGGTAATGTCGTTTGGGTTAAAGAACACGGGAGCGACATATCAGTGAATGGTGACTGTCTCATTGCATGACTTGATCCATAAAGAGGTGGAAGTGTATGTGGATGACATGATGGTGAAGTTAAGAACCGGGAAAGGGCACTTTAAAGCTCTAAAGAAGTTCTTAAAAAGAGTTAACAAGTATAATTTGAGATTGGATCCAAAGAAATGTGTGTTTAGAGCTACCTCCGATAAGCTGTTGGGACGTGTGATCAGCGAAAAGGCTTTGAAATAGTTCTTGATAAAGCAAAGACAATTCAAGACATGCCTTTACCTAAGACAGAGAAAGAAGTATGAGGCTTTTTAGGTTGCTTGCAATACATCAGCCAATTCATAGCGAGATTGACCCCCATTTATGAACCCATTTTCAAATTGCTAAGGAAGGATCAATCGATGAAATGGAATGAATAATGTCAAAAGACCTTCAAGAAAATAAAAGATTATCTAAATAACCCACTACTATTGAAGCCATTGAGACTCGAAAAATTGCTAACTTTGTATCTAACGGTGGAAGATAGTTTTGTATGTGCAATATTAGCTTATGTTGTTGCCCTATGAAGTAAAGTATAATCAAATAGAAAAGACCAATATGGCATTGGTTTGGGCAATGAAGAAGCTGAGGCATTACTTTCAGTCATATGTTGTAGAGGTGATTTCGAAATCAGACCTAGTTAGATACCTAAATGAGACCGCCTCTCTAACAAGAAGATTGGTGAAGTGGTTGATCATGCTAATCGAATTTGATATTAAGTATACACCCAAGAAAGTGATCAAAAGGTGAATGATCTTAAAGTATTTAGCATAACAACCTTTTGAAGGAGAACCCAAACTTCCCCAGTTCCCAAATAAAGGTTTAGGAGCAATCAAACCTCTAGGGTGGAGAGTTTATTTTGATGGAGTAGTAAACAAGAAAGGGACAGACGTAGGGGTAGTTATGATTTCGCCAAAAAGAGAGCTCTTTTGGATTGCTAAAAAGATCGACTACACAGTGACTAATAATATGGCTGAGTATAAAGCATGCACGCTAGGGCTTGGACTCATGAAGCAAATAAGGGTCAAGGAAGTAAAGGTGTTTAGGGATTCCCTATTTGTCATTTCACATATAACAGACGAGTGGGAGTTAAAAAAAGAATGTTTGGCCTCATCCTTGAACATGTGAAAGGATTGATGCAGAATTTCCAAAGGATCACATTTCATCATCCACCGAGAGAAGAAAATGCAATAGTTGATGCCCTGGCCATTTTGGTCTCTTTTTGGGAAGGGCCTAGGGTGATGCCCATAAAGCCACTTGTCACACTTTGATTGGGAACATCGTGTCACATGGCTGCACGAGTGATGTAGGTGTTAGTGGAAAATCGCCTTTGGTATTTCAATATACAAAGGTACTTAGAAGGCTGTAAATACCCGAAAGGGGCTAAGAAGAGGGAAAAGGATGTGATCCAGAGGCTATCTTCCCAGTTTATGGTGCACAACAGGGTAATGTATAAGAGACTACTTGACGAGATTCATTTGTGATGTTTGGCTAAGGAAGAGGCCCATAAAATCATGAAGGAAGTGCATGCAAGAGTCTATGGTCCCTACATGAATGGTAAGGTGTTGACAAAGAAAATTTTGAGATTGGGATATTACTAGACTACTATGGAGCATGACTGTATCTACAAATTTTGAAGTTATCATGAATGTCAAGTTCACAGTAGCCTCAATCATTTGTCGCCAATAGAGTTACAGAATTTGACCTCACATTAGCCATTTGTAGCATGAGGCTTCAATGTGATTTGGGAAATCAGGCTAGCATCTATAAGGGGACACAAGTATATTATGGTAGCAGTGGATCACTTCTTAAAGTGGGCAGAGGCTGAAGCCTTGATAAGTTATGGGCAAAGTAGATGGCACAATTTATTAAAAAAAACCTCATCTATCTCTATGGGGTGTCGTACCATATTATTATGGATAATGGTATCCATTTCCAGACAGAAGGCAAGTTAATTTTGGAAAGATATAGGGTGGTCCGCCATAAGTCATCACCCTACAGACCACATGTCAATGAAGTGGTAGAGACGACAAATAAGAATGTTAAAACTATCCTTACTAAGATTGTTGAGACACACAAAGATTGGTCTGAGAAGCTACCTTTCGCCTTATAAGGTTATTGAACTATGATAAAAGCATCAATGGGGATGATGTCATACTCCTTAGTATATGGGATGGAGGCAGTTGTTATCGATTGAGCTGAAAGTGAAGTCTTTACGGGTATTAGTTAAGTCTGGCATTCATAAGTACCAATGGACGAGGAATAAACTTGAACAATTAGCTTTGTTGGATGAAAATAAGTTAAGGCCATGTACCACATTCAACTGTATCAGGCTACGATAGCCTACACTTTTAATAAGAAAGTCAAGTCGGATGTAATAAGGGTTAGCGATCTAGTGCTGAAGGTAATACGACGACAATCACAAGATCCATGAGGAACGTTCTGACCAAATTAGGAATGCCCCTATATGGTTAAGTAGATATACTCAAGTGGAGTAGTGAAACTAGCAAATATGGATGGGAATGAATTCACCAAGCTAATGAACTTGGATTGGTTGAGGAAGTATTTCGTGTGAGGTGTAAGAAAAGTAAAATAGTCCTCTAGGTCGAAAATCCGAGAAGGCGACTTAGGCAAAAATTAAGGTATAAATAAATAAATAAATAAAAAAGAATAAGAATAAAAGAAGCTTGTTAGATAAAAAAAAAACTAGAAAGGGTGGTTTAGGAAAAAGTTAGAGCATAAAATTGAATATAATTAAATGCAATTAAAAGTCGAAAGAGTGTGACTGACCACTAGAGGACCTCGATAAGATAGTTTTGCATCAATGTGGAAGGCAAGGATGAACAAGCAAAGGATTAACAAGATAAAGGCAATGGGCTAGACAATTAGATGTTCTAATATGCCAATATTAAAAGCAAAAACTATACATTTAATTAAAGTGTAATGTTCCAAATGTAAAGGATTGATGTTAAACATAATATCAAAGGAAGTACATTTGCATAATTAAAGTGGATTAGTCATACATGCTTTTGAACTATAAGTAAATATAAACCAATTTTTTTAATGAACGATCATTATTTACTACTTTGCTGATGTGATGTCTATAACTCTAAAGGTCACATAACCATGCCATGTAGACTGCATCATCATTAGACTATGGATCCCAGCCAATGTAGAAATCATAAATGTGATAGCTAGTCTAGGTAGCCTTAATCCTATCTAAAAAGTGTTGGGATAAGGGACCCTCTGCAAATGAAGGAAGAAATTGTGCCTCGAATTGAGGAGCACTGAACTGATGATGCATACAAGTTGGATCATACAATATGCCTAAAGCCATAGTCGAAAGAATGGCATAATCCCTGTAAGTCCTTACGGTAATAAGCAACAAATTCCACCACAGGTAACTTCAATGGATGTCAGTGATGGTGATGTGAGACATCCACTTGGCCCACTTAGTGATAGTAGTAATAGGTCTCAACAAGCAACAGTTCGAATGATGTTGCAGGTAGTAGAGTCTTGTATCCATGATCGAGGCAGCCAACAATCTTAACCTCTCTTGCAGCCATATTTAAAAGAAAAATGAGGAAAGAAATAAGAAAAAGAAGAGGAAAAGTGAAAAGAAAATGAAATATGCCCGTTAGGTTGAAAACCCAAAAGGGCAACCTAAGCAAAAGTGAGCAACCTGCTAGATTGAAACTCGCAAGGGTGGTCCAAGTAAAAGTTAGGGTAATATAATAATAATAATAATAATAATAATAATAATAATAATAATAATAATAATAAAGAGAAATAGAAGAGGAAAGGAAGAAAAAAGAAAGAAAGAACATGCAAGAGATATTACTGCAAGAAAGGCTCTTACTTGAAGTAGCAGTGGGCTTCCCGTGAAAGAATCACTAACACCAAGAGCCACCCTGTCAAGTTTCACAATGATTTCCCCCAGAATTATCAGCACGGGGGTCCTATCTAATTTCTCTCCCTCCAGAAGTGGTAAAATTTAAAAATCGACCTCATCATCATCCCTCATTAATAGATACTTGCCTATCAAAATGGCTAAAGCAATGTGAGCTTGAGCTACTCTAGCGTGGCCCCTAGAGGCGAAAAGAGTAATAAAAGGGTCATGAGGATCTTTTCATCGCCTAATGTGTACCTGGGAACCTCATCGTACCATAAGTCAAACAACTCTATAAACTTCCTGATATGTGGGTAATCTAGTTGAGGCAGTGTAATCTGATCTACTGCTATGACACGGTAGTCAAGAATAGCATGAAACTCCATTATCAGAGGACATATTTTTGTTTTCCTAAAGTAGAAGGTATGGGTAGTGAAGTCCCACAAGTCACAAGCCACAAGCAAGAAATGTAGATCGAAATGAACAGAAGAGAGGTAACGGAGAGTAGAAAGACTTGCCTGTGGTTGGTCAGACCAAATTTAGGGTGAGAGAGACCTTAGAAAGGTTTTTGCCATGTTTGAGGAGTTAGAAGAAGCAAATGATGAAAGAAAGCTTGAAATGGGCTTTTATAGCAAAAGGACCAGACCCATAGGTTGTACAACCATTGACTAAGGTTGTAACAATCCTTCAACTAGGATGTACAATCCATTTTTTAAGGTTGTACAATTCTCCAGGTAGGTTGTACATCTTTTACCTCATCGAGCCAAAACAAGAAGCCCTCGCTATGGTTTTTAGGCTAACGGTAGCTTAGGCATTTGTTATGCAAAACATGTGTTAAAGAATTAGCAACACATATCCAAAGACATACAATCAGGGGAAGAGAAGTAGATATTTGCATTGCTATAGAAAATGTCAAAGTTCGATACAAATGGAAGCGATGCCACATTAGTTTGTCCTAGAATGTTATAAGCAAACATCCAAAAAAGAGATATGGTTATATAAATATATATCAAAAATACTGTATTAGAATGAAGAATAAAGGAAAAATATCTTAAACAGCTAAGATGCATTCCCCTAGATACCACTCTCAACTAGAGGGCCTCACCATCAGCCAACAACCTTAAAAGATGGCTTCTGCCTTTGCCACCCTTAACTACTAAGTCTCTATAGGACCCCTCCAGTCAAGGCGTAGCTGCAATAAAGATATAAAATCACCGTAAGTATAAGGCCAAACGATACGATGGATAATCATGACTAACATATTGATATCAATACAGGAAGAATACTTGGTCCATGGTGATCATGTTCAGTCTATCACTTCTGGTTGTCACAAGAGAATCCTTATAACTTACTACACTCCACCATGCAAAATGATGATAACCACCCTCCACATCATCCATAGGATGCAATCCCTATAGTAAGCTTAACTCAATGCCCATGCTTATCAGCAAGGGATGATATAAGAATTAAAATAATAAAGTAGGGCCAAAGCATAAAGAACAAGGGAGATCGACAATACTCATGATTAGGACTCTCCAAGCATTGCACATGTAGTCCTGGCCCCAGGAGCATCGATCAAGATAATGATAGAGGTACACTAGTGTTTGTAAACCCCCAGTTAAAGCAGTATAACAAGCTTAAGTCCTCCAGCACGAGCACTAAGCATAGCTCTACCACCCTAGAAGCATTTGAGAACACATATCCAAACAAGGCATATAGTAAATAGCAATGCACTTGTTGATTGACCACTTCAACAGGACTATCATCGGCAACAATGAAAGCACCAGTCTGAATGTTAAACCTCATCATGGTCCTGCTCCCCTTCAGCATTGAAATGCAGCCAAGGACTCTTCGTAATTAATCTCATTGAAGAACAGGATAATATACGCTAAAGTTAGTAGGTAGAGAAATGCCTACAAATAGTAACTCGATCAAAAAAGTAAAGCCTCCAGGAGTGATGGTAACCTTATCGATCAAAGGTAGATGAAAAGTGTGGGTCATGTCCATCCATCGGTCTACTAATTCATGCACCTTCGACAGGTCGATCCCCAATGTCTCGTCAAGAAGCATTTGTAAGAAGGTCTAGATCCTAGTCTCCTCCAGACCGGTCATGACTCGAGGTGTAATGTATGACTTCGCACCCCAGTAGGATAACTAGAGCCACCTCCTTTTTGGAAAGAGATGATCCCCTAAAGAGGAAAAGTAAAAGGCGAGCAATATTTGTGTATGGCCCATTTTGCACAATTATAGTAGCTCGCAAAATAAGAGAATAGTTAATCCTAGTCATTAGGGTTTAAAAAAATTTAGTCAACATCCACAAATGAAGCATCGAAAGACTGACAGTTGACATAATAATTGAATAAATTATTTATAGTCCTAACTATGTATCCTAATTTTTCATAGATTATTCTATTGGTTAATTTTAATCATTCATTGTGCAAATCACGAAATAAAGCTTAAGGTGCACATAAATCAAGGCAACAAACTATTCTGACAAGCATAAAATAAATTTCACTAAAAATAAAAGGTGAGTGTCCAAAAAATTATCTCTCGATATTTTATAAATTAACCTAATATTCGCAGGCAGAAAGGAAATTACATGTCAAAACCTAAAATCTATAGTGGCAAGATAGACTAAAAGTAAATAAAATGGACAAAAAGGAAAAAAGACATCTACCACTCCCGAAGTGGCTCCTACAACGTGACGATACAAATTGTAGACCTCAGAGTATTGTCAGCTGGAGGAAAACCTGGATGCAGTCGTGTTCTTCAGTTGGCTTGCCCACTTGAATCCCTACTGGGATCGCAACTAATCTAAGGCGTCAGGAGTCGAGATGTCCTCAGCAAGAAACTCCTCCTCAATGTCGAACATCTCATTGTTAGGGTTATGAAGGTTCGGTCCAACTTGAGGATTTGAAAATCTCCAGAATCAGACTAAAATTTTGGAAATTTTAAAAATGAAGAACATATACCGTCTTGAATTTTTAGTCCAGTTCGGTTTGGTTCCTTATAAATTCATGACAGTTCAATTCAGGATAGTTTAGTTTGAATCAGTATTGGTTCAGGTGTTTGGTTATTTTAATTTATTGAAAATTAAACTTTACATTTTTTTTTATCTTCATGAATCAAAATAAAATAAATTTTATATTTTGACTTTCAATCATTCAAGGTCTAAAACAAAATAAGTGGTAAACCAATAAATTATAACTAATAACTTACACATTAAAAGTTAAATTGAATTTTTTTAATATTTACTACTAATTTATTATTACCAATTAATAAATAACCTAATTATTAATAATATATACTAATTAAGTGAGTTAATTAGTAAAACTAATATATAACTACAGTTAGATTTAGTATTTTAGTATGAGACGATTATAAAATGATTCGGTCTGATTTTCAGTTCGGATAGTATAAAATCTTCGGTTCTGTCCCATTTTAAAAAATCGATTTGGTTCGAGTTCACATTAAAGATTTTTTATTTTGGTTCAGCTCACTTCAATTATTCGGTCCAATTTAGAAATCTCCGAGTCTCATGCATATCCTTACTCATCGACATGAAACTCAACCATGTCGATCACCTGAAGGAGCTAAGGTAGCCTAGGAGCTAAGTCTAAGGCCTAGATAAAGAAAGCTTAGGAAGGGAAGAGGAATGATGTGAATGAGGACAAGTCACTTTTGAAGGCCTTTTATAGTGGCCCCAGGCTGTACAACTCCACTAGGGCTATATAGGCCTGCTGGGCTCAGCCGACCTCGATTGGGCCTGGCAAGCCCAATGCTCTCCTTAGCCTGGGAATCCCAATTATGACCAAATATCCAAAATACCTCCAACTTATCATCAAGCCCAATTACAGCCAAATTTCTAAAATACCCCTAGCTTCTCATCAAGCCCAATTATGGCTAAATTCCTAAAATGCCTTCAGCTTCTCATCAACACCAATTACGACTAAATTTCCAAAATACCCCTAGCTTCTCATCAAACCCAATTACGACCATAGTTCTAAAATACCACCAGTTTCTCATCAAGCCCAATTACGATCAAATTACCAAAATCCCCAGTGTTCCATCAAGCCCAATTACGATCAAACTACCAAAATGCCTTTAGCTTTCCAAAACATCCCAGTATACCTAAATTACCCTCATTCCTTTTAGAACACCTGAAGAACACTTGGAGCTTTCTTATTCAAGTCAGGCCACCAAGGTATCCATCAATGACAAAATTGTCCTCTCTAAGATCTCACAAGTATTTTCAAGAAAATTTCTTTTTCCTAGAAATAGCAAGACCCAGAAAGCACTTCAGCATCTAGGCCCCAAACTCATTACCTTCAGATATGAGAAAACCCCTAAGACAGCCAAAAGGGTTGTAAGGATGTGGATTCAATTTTATCAATGTCAAAAGAGCCTAAAGAACTACTTTAATACCTGCTTGAGAGCTATTGAAAAGTTACCAAAACACCTGCTACCTATTAGGAAGTTGTCAGAACTATTTCAGTACCTTTTTGAAAGTTGTTGAAAAGTTATCAAAACACCTGATACTTACTAGAAAACTATCAGAACTACTTCAGTACCTATTTAAGAGCTATTAAAAAGTTACCAAAACACTCGGTACTTGTTAGAAAGCCACTGGAACAACTTTAGTACCTATTCGAAGAGTTGCTAAATACTTGTATCCTTAGGTATTCTTATTAATGTTTAGATTTTATATTGTAATTTGTTGTGACTTATTCAAACTACTATTATTCAAATGTTGTTTTTCAAGCCCCATAAAATGGAAGGGGAGGTGGGGGGGGGGAGGGGGGGCAAACTGTAAGCATCATATTTTGAACCTCAGAATGCAAAGCCTAATAATGAACTTATTGAACTAAATCCTCATAATGAAAAGGAAATTGCCTAAATAAAGAGATGAAAAGCCCTAGAAAACCTTATAAAAGCCTAAAGATAAGGCCCAAACCTAAGCTAGGGCTGTCAACCAAGCTTAATGGTTTATACAACCTATCAAGCAGGGTTGTACAACCATAAAACAAGGTTGTACAACATTTCTTAAAACATGAACTAGCGAATCTTTTAAAAATGGTCCCCCCTTTCAAACTTAAGGCTATACAACCCTGACACAGGATGTATAACCCATCTTTAGTTGTACAACCCATATGTAAACTCTAATTCTAATACAATACTCTCATTCTCTATAATTGAATGCATTCATGGTGTAATAAAAAAAACTATTTCTGGCACTATGGACCCACTCAATACCTATAAATACCCCTCGTATTGAAGGTGATTAAAATGTATGCTAGGATACCTTGACTTTATGAGATATGGCAAAATGATTACTATGGACTTTGTTTGCCTTTCTTTTTTTACTTCAAGCTTTATTTGTTTGTTTTTCATATTGATTCATTGCTAACGTGTTTCTTCATTTGGGTGTAGGTGTGATTACATGGAATTAGACCATGAATTTGGTCTTAACCACTATCCCATATGGATTATAAGATTTTATGTATGGATGGATAATGATATACGCATGCCTACCTTATGCCATGTCACATGACCCCCTTCCCCATTATGGATGATTATGTGTGTGGATGGAAGATGATAAATGCATGAAACCCCTTTGCCATGATGCATGATTACCTTTCCCTTAAAATTAATGACTTGATTTGTTTAAATGAATCATGCTTAGATGTATGTTTAAGGGCATTAACTAGACTAATCAATCACTCGACTAAAATATTAAAAGTGAACCAAAGATGCTTGAAGGTCAAATCTCAATATCCAGATGGTTTAAGGATGTCTAACCTCGTCCCTAAGCCATATCTAATTTTTAAACCCGATCTTTGATGGGTGAAGAAGAAATGAGTTTTCTAATGTACTTAAATTAGGTTTAGATTTTGTCTTCCCCTGATTCTTGTCCCGTCCAAAGTCGGGTGGTGACTCTATATTTCTTAGGAATGGTACCAATGTACTATCCCACATTTGGTCCCTTATTGACCATCATTTTGGACTAAAGGATTTGAAGTTGCACAAGGCCAAAAAGGATCCCCCAATGGTCCAAATCACATGCCACACTATGGGGTCACTACCAACGTAAAGACCCCCATCCTTTTGATCCCCCATTGGTCGATAAAAGGATGGAGTCACAAGCAAGATTTCACTAGTTCGAACACTGTCGCAGAGCCCCAATCATGGGGCTCACAACTTTCTTTCTTTTTTTCTCTCTCTAAAAAATAATAAGAAAATGAAGATGCACATGGGTTTTTATTTTTATTGTCTAAGATCTAATAGTTATTTTTATTATTATTGTTATTATTGTTTACAAAAAATTAATGAATTTTTATGCATTTTAGATGAAAAACATTTAATGAATAAGCATTTTTAAGCTAAAAATTAGTCATGAAAATAGAGAAAATAATGTTTGGTAGAGGTTAAAAATGATATTTATGTTCTAATCATTTTTCTTCTTCTTTTAATTTATCGATACTTTCAAAAATCAAAAGTAAATAAAATAAACTAAAATAAATACTTTCTCCGTTTCAAAATAATTGTCTTTTCAAAAAAGAGAATTTGTTTCAATATAATTGTCTTTCTTGAATATCAATGTACCGTTAATTGATTTTTTTCAAATTTACCCTCATCATCAATTTTCTCTCTTCTAATTAATTACTTTCTTATGAGTGTTAGCAGTATAGTTTTAGTTAGAGACAATTAAGAGTATATTAATCCATATTGATTGAAATTATTTCAATCAATTGTTTTTTTAATCTAAGTGCACAACTCTAAAAAGACAATTATTTTGAAACAAATGAAGTATTTTTCTGCAAATTGTTTTTTGTACTTAATTTTTAAAATTTTAAATTGGTAAACCTAAAATAAAAGTAAATAAAATAAAAATAAATATTTTACTTTATATAAATATTTTTTACTTGATTTTGTTTTAAAGATGATGTCTACGTTCTAATTATGTTTTTTCTTCTTTTGTTTTATTGATAGTTTCATAAACCAAAAGTAAACTAAAAAAAACTAAAATAAATATTTTTCTGCAAACTATTTTTTGTACTTAATTTTTAAAATATTTCTGAGTTAAAAATCAGTAATAAAAAGAGAGAAAATTGTGTTTATTAGAGGTTAAAGATGATGTTTATGTTCTAATTATTCTTTTTTTCTTTTTATTTTATCGATGATTTCATACGCCAAAAGTAAACCCAAAATAAAATTAAAATAAATATTTTTTTACAAACTATTTGTAAACGTTTTACTTTTTAAGAACTAAACACAAATATCATCTTCAATCTTTAGCAACTCGATTTTCTCTTTTTTATAATTGGTTTTAAGCTCAAGTATATTCAATTTTAACTATGTTTCATGCATAATATACCAAAACTCATGTTTTTTTATTCTAAATAATAAAACAAACAATAAAAATAATAACAAATAATCAAATAATCAAATTAAACAGATTCACAAATCTATAATTGTGTATGAGAAAGCGAGTTTATTTGCATATTTTCGTTTTGATGATATTTTTTGATAATGTTAAAAGAATAAAAAGATAAGAGGAGAAGATGATGAAGAAGAAGAAGAAGAATGATGGAGCATATATTAGAAAATCTGAGGCGTAATGAGTTTTTTCGAGAAAGAAAAATGGGCAGCATATATTTATCTTTAGTTCTTTCTATTTAAGTATTCTTGTACAAAGTCCTACGAAAAAAGGAAAGGAAAAAAAACCTTTATCCTTTTAGCCCTTTAATATCATGTGATTGACTTAAATAATAATGTCACATTGCTTGTGTATGATGTGATTATGTAGCATATATACATCATTTTATGTCTATAAAAGTCGCCCAGATTTTGGAGGGTGATGTGTTGTGTTTTTATATGTTGTCCTCCCCCATTCCTACGCAGTTATAATTTAATATATTATGTGATTAAGTAAATAATATTGATTTTTAAAATAGATATATAAAAATTATTTTTTTGTTATTTATTTTATAAATTCTTTCAATGATTTTTATTTTCATTGATAATTATTTTTAATTAGATAATTTTAGAAAATTTTAATCATTTATGTATCAAATATTGAGTTTGATAAACATCAAATTTTATATGTTAAAGAGTCAGCTAACAAATATTAACTACTCATTCAAAATATTGGATTGGTACGATATTTGATATTTTTTATAACAAAAAAAACTAGTACTATAATATGTAATCTAGAAAGTGAAGAGGCAAACTTGAGTTAGTTTGATTTTCTGACATGGATATGAGATCGCTTGGTCTTTGTACTGGTTTTTCTTATCCTATTACAAAAATATGGGATTTATAAAGGTTTAACATCCCAGTCATAAGTAGAAAAATAAATGATTTTGGGTTGACTCAATTTTTTATTTTATAACTTTTTTTGGAAAAAAAAAAAGAATTTGGGGTTTCATATATGTAATATGGATCAAATGTTGTATATGTAGTAAAACAGTCCATTTGATGTTTTTTATTAATGTTCTTGCAACACTTCAATATAAAATATACTAAAAAATTTGAACCATCCATACTAATTAAAGTAACAACCATCAGAGATGCAAAAGCAATAATTAAGGAATGCAATAGTAAATGATGAACTAGGCTATTATAATTAGCATGTTCAGAATATTTGTAATCTCCTCAACATGTTGAGTATAATAGGACATTTGCTAGACATATGTGACCTAAGAAACAAATGAATAGTCAAGATGCTAGATTATACATAACTTGGAAACTGTTGCTTGCTTGTAAAATTATTGGTGATGGTTAAGAATTATAGATGATTGAAAAATAAATTCCTAGTGATGGTTAAGAATTGTGGATGATTGAAAAATAAATTATTGGTGATGGTTAAGAATTGTAGATGATTTAAAAATATGCCATAATAGTTAAATATATTTATACAAAGATTGGGCAAGTTACTAAATCTGGCACTTTTATTTATGAGTTTATGATAAAAAAAACTTTGTAGCCCATTATTTTTCAACTATAAAAGACTCTGACAAATGTCATCAAATCAAGGGTCCTGATTAAATCGACAAAACTATAAATATCCTTCTTAACCATTACCAAGGCAAGTTTTTAGGCACCAATCCTAAGAAGCATTCATTACTTCTTAGACACTTTTCTTTCTAGAATCTACTAAACATCCACCATACCCACTTGTCCTACATACATGTCCTACCCACTTGCTCCACTTGCCCCTCCAACTCCTCTTCAATTATACCACCTTACCACCCTACTCTCCCAAGTTCCATCATCTTTGAGCACTATATTATTGGGCATAGAGTGACATTATACGTTCTCTAACCCAAATTACTTATCATGCAACACCACACTTCCTCTAACCTAAATCACCCATTACCCATCCCGACAACTACTTCACTGAATAACTTTCCTGCATCTACATTTTGGCTATTCCATTAAAGAGGGTAGTGAGCACTCTTATGTTTGTCATTAGGAAGGAAATCAAAGCCTTACCACCTTACATGCTTAAGATTCCCATATGGATGAATCTTGAGGACAATGAACAATCCCACTCACTAGACCTACCACCCGCTATAAAAGCCCTACTCCGAGCCTTTAAAGATAGCTAAGAGAAATCACAAGCTTTACAAGATAAGATTTTACAACTTTTGTAAGAGCAAGCTCATACCCTTACAAGAAACTATTACCACAACCAGTAAGTCAAGACTCCCTTCCTCTAGTGTTTTGGGATGTAAGACCGTCTTACCTTTAGTTAATCTATTTGCAATGCTCCAACCAGATAACCTCACTCCTAATCACAAAACTTACGAGATGAATGACAATCAAAAAGATGAGAAAGAAACTTCTTTAGGGTACATCAAAACCTCGATCGTCAACCTCAAAAAGAAAGTGAAAATGTTTATATGATTTATCCATTATCACCTTAAATGAAGGAAAGGAATCATTATGGTTTCACTCTTAAGACTACCTATACCCCATATGTGACTTTGGGTGAGGTATAAAAGTATTTGAAAGGGATACAAAAGTAAGCCTCATATCCTATGTATGACCTTAAGTTTTTATTCCCCTCTCATACAACAGTTTAATCAATCCCCAAAGACTACACGGGCCCAAATTTCACCCTTTATAATGGGACCAAAGGCAATGCTAAGGAGCACATTATGAAGTTCATAGAGATATTAAGAGTGTATAGACTTGATGATGACTTAAAGCTTCGAGAATTTTCAAAGTCCCTCACTAACAAGGAATACACTTGGTATATCAACTTGGCACCAAGGTCGGTTGAGTCATGGGCCATGATGTGCAAACTCTTTTCAGAAAAGTTCTTTTCCACTCAAGAGCAAGTCAAAATGGCTAACTTAAACAGAGTCCACCAAAAGCCCAAAGAGGGACTCATAGAGTTTATTGAGTACTTTTATAAGCAAACTTTAGATATTCAAAACGATTTTGATAAGAAAGAAGCTACGAGGACCTGCATCTAAGGCATGTTTAGTAAGTAGCAAATAAACTTATAAAACCTCATGGATACCACCTTTGCATCTTTGGTGGAGGACATAAAAAGGGCGAGCAATTTAGTGATGGGAAAAAGGTTTGAAGTGGGCATTTCCAAAGGAGCTAAGTCATAGTAAAGTTGGTGTAGTAAGAAGAGGATAGTTAGGGTAAGAAAGCTAGGCATGACACCTTATTCAAAAGAGCTCATGACATACCAAATGATGATGCGTCACTATTCTCTTATGCAATGAACATAATGAATGCAATTTTAGATTAATGGATCAAGGATCAAGATGTTGTTTATTCCCCAGAGAGATAAGTTGCTAACTAATTAAGAAAGAGTTGATCCAAAGTATTATTGGTTTCATAGGATGATCGATCATCTTACCAAGGACTATCGCGTGCTAAAGATGTTATTCTTTGAAAGGGTTGAAGTGGGAGTGTTAATAATTGGGAGAAGTAACATGCATACTAATGCTCTACATCAACATGGTTTTAATCATGCTCAAGCAAATTTGATCGTTCATGTCTTAACTCAAGATACAAACTGTTAAGCCTCAACATCATATTCCATAAATGACCTTATTGTGGAAATGAAGGCACCTTAAGTTCTATCCTTCATGGAAGGCACCTCTAAGCCCTCTCCTTCATGAAAGGCACTTTTAAGCTCTCTCCTTCATGAAAGGCACTCTTAGCTCTCTCATTCATGGAAGGTACCTCCAAGCCTTATCCTTCATGAAAGACACTTCTTAAGCCCTCTTTTATATGAAAGGCACCACTAAGCTTTCTCCTACATGAAAGACACCTCTAAGCCTTCTCCTACATGAAAGGCATCTCTAAGCCTTCTCCTACATGAAAGGCATCTCTAAGCCCTCTCCTACATAAAAGGCACCTCTAAGTCCACTCCTTCATGAAAGGCACTTTTAAGCCCTCTTTTATATGATAGGCATCTCTAAGCTTTATCCTTTATAGAAGGCACCTCTAAGCCCTCTTCTACATAAAAGGCACTTTTAAGCCCTCTTCCTCATGGAAGACACTATTATGGAAGGCATGTCTAATCCCTTTCATTCATGGAAGGCACCTTTAAGCCCTCTCTTTCATGGAAGACACCTCTAAGCCCTATCCTACATGGAAGACACTCTTAAGTCATCCCTATATGGAATGCACTCTTAAGCCCTCTCTTACACTCCTACATAGAAGGTACCTCTAAGCCCTCTCATTCATGGAAGACACTCTAAAGCCCTCTCCTACATGGAAGGCACATTTAAGCCCTCTTTTATGTTGAAGGCACATCTAAGCCCTCTCTTATGTGAAAAGCACATCTAAGCCTCTACTATATGGAAGACACCTTTAAGCCTTCTCCTATGTGGAAGGCACCTTTAAGCCCTCTTCTACATGGAAGGCACCTCTAAGCCCTCTCCTACATGAAAGACACTTTTAAACCCTCTCCCTCATGGAAGACACTATTGTGGAAGGCACGTCTAATCCCTCTCCTTCATGGAAGGCACCTCTAAGCCCTCTCATTTATGGAAGGCACCTCTAAGCCCTCTTTTATGTAAGACACCTCTAAGCCCTATCCTATATAAAAGACACTCTTAAGCCCTTCCTATATGGAATGCACTCTTAAGCCCTCTCCTACACTCCTACATGGAAGGTACCTCTAAGCCCTCTCTTTCATGGAAGACACTTTGAAGCCCTTTCCTACATGGAAGGCACATCTAAGCCCTTTCTTATGTTGAAGGCATATCTAAGCCCTCTCTTATATGGAAAGCACATCTAAGCCTTTTTTAAATGGAAGACACCTTTAAGCCTTCTCCTACATGGAAAACACCTTTAAGCCCTCTTCTACATGGAAGACACCTCTAAACCCTAAGGTACCTTTAAATGCTCTACTTCATAGAAGGCACCACTAAGCCCTCTCATTCATAGAAGGCATCACTAAGCTTTATCCTTCTTGGAAGGCACCGCTCAGGCCTTTCCTTTATGAAAGACACCTTTAAGTCCCCTTATACATAAAAGACACCTTTACGCCCTCTTCTACATTGAAGGCGCCACTAAACCCCCTTTTACAAAGGAAGGCACAACTAAACCTTCTCCTATATAGAAGGTATCGCTAAGCTATCTCCCCTATAAAAGGCAACGTAAGACATTATTAAGTCATTTATTCGTTAAAAAAAAGGAAGGGGCATAGATCTCTCTAATGAACACCACATGAAAGGTATCACAAGCTCTCTACTTCATGGGGGAAACATACTTAAATCCTTTATTTCAAAAGAAAAATTATACCCTTCACATTCTAAAGAAGGGCATGGCATCTTAAAACTTGCCCATCTCATATTTTATGAAGGGAACATATCATCCTAAGTTAGTTCGAAAGGCATAATGTTCTAAACTCATTTGCCTTATGTAACGAAGGAAAGAATATACTCACAAATACTTATCATAACAAACTCAACCATCCTATATGTTTGGCAAAAAAAACATGCTTAAAAAAAAAGAAAAAGAGAAATTTGTTATTTACTTTCCTCATAAGGAAGGAAGGTGTTGGACGAGCATGCTTATCCTCTCTATTGAGGAGGACACGGTCGCTCTACCTCACGAGAAAGGCATGTCTACTACCCCTCGCGAGGAGGGCAAGCTCATTGTCCTATAAAAGGAAGGCATGCCCATCCTCTCTATCAAGGAAGGCATACATTATGTTTAAAAATGAAAATTACACACCTCATATCTTGAAGGAAGGTATGGCACTTAAACTTGCCCACCTCACATGTTGACAGTGACATACCATCCCAAGGTAGCTCATAATACATATAGTAGGAGATGCACAACTTTTTAAACTTGTTCACTTCATATAGCAAGGGGTAGAATACTTAATAAAACTTATCATAAAAAACTTAATCATTCCATATGTTTTACAAAAACATATTTAAGAGAAAAAAGAAGAAGAAGAAAATTTTTTGCTTTTTTTCCTTCATGAGAAGGAGAGGTGTTACATGTCCTCTTTACGAGGGCAGGCACTCGTGAGGCAGGTCGACAAGTCCTCACCTTCCTGATAAAGCAAGGCAGGCACTGCTCATTTACCCTTGCGGGGCAGGCAGATGTTGTCCGCCAGCCCATGCAAGGAAGGCAGACGTTACTTGCCATCCTTCATGGGGCAGGCAGATAAGTCACTTTCCTTCTTCATATGGAAATAGATGCTCCTAATCGTCCCCCATGAGGCAAGAAGATACTGCTTACTCGCCCTTATGGGGCTGGCAAACACTGTCTGCCCGCCCTTATAAGGCAAACATGCAAGCCATTTACCCTTTTCCGTAAGGAATGATGAATTATTGTTCTATGCTCACATAGTATGTTAGAGTTGTAAGTCCCACATGTTAAGGGAAATTTATCATACTTAGTCCTACCCAAATCTTGCAAAGCATAAATCACACAAAAACTATATGATTGATCTGATGGTAATAATTTTGTAAAAAATCAAAAGAAGTAAATATCATTAAGTAACCAAAGGAAAACCTAAAGTTTCATGATTAAACATAAAAGAAACAAGATGATAAAAATAAACAAAAATTATTAATAAAAATAAAAATAATAATGATAAATAAAATAATAAAATAAAATAAATGAATAAATAATATATAGGTATATATACATATTCAAGTAATTTATTTCAGTAAATATTGAACTTTATGATCAAAATTTTATGAAAGTTTATCTTTGTTACTTAACTATTATTGCTTTCAAAAAAGAAAAAGAGAAATAATAATAAATAAATCAAATTAAAAAAGTCAAAATTTTTTATTACTAGATTGCCAATATATAATAATTAGAAGAATAAAATACACAAGAATTTATAGTGATTTAGGTATTAACCAACCCTATATCTACTTCCCAATTCTTTCAATTAGGTGTTCCATTAATATTAAATGATGTTTTGCAAGCTCACATCAAACTTTACAATTTGTATTTTACAAAGGCTCACACACAACCTCACAAGTGTTTCCTAAGGCTAACACTCAAACCTATATAAGAGTTTTATATTGGCTCACTCAAACCCAATCCCAAAGTGTGTTTAAAAGTTCACACCAAACTTTTTACAACTCAATTACAAAGAGTAAATAAGAGAGAGAGAGAGAGAGAGAGAGAGAGAGTTGGAAAATGAATTTGCAGCAGTTTGACCATAGTAAATGCTATTATCTTGCATTTTATGTTCATTTGGTGGAGTATTTATAAGTTACTCTCATCAAAGAGACGTTAGAGACAAAACTATGTTTAAATCTCTAAGATATGCTAGGCAAATTTGCATTTAATACTTGTCAAGTCATAGTCACAGTTGCTATAGAAGAATTACAGCCGCTATCTCTTTTTTCATTTTAGGTTTAGCCTAATTGCGGTTAAGATCTTCAACTTGTTCCTAATAATTAGTGACACATGGTAGTTCAACATTAGTGCTTCATAAACTAGTCGTTGGAACTCTCTTTTAGTCTTTAACAGTCACAGTTATTATTCCATTGTCATGAGCGCAATCTAAATCGCATTGGCTATCTAAACACTACTTTTGATCGTGATTACCTCTGTGCTTTTAGAGCTCTTGAGTTAGGCTTGTAGCGGTTGCCGCGGATCACGTTGCGATCATGACATATGAATTTGTAACAGTCTTGTGACACATGACTTGTGCTGAATACAACTCTAAAATCCCTGTAAACTTGATTGAATATTGTAGTAGCGATCTAGGATGAGATGCTCATCATGAATGCTTATGTCCACTTTATGTCCAAGACTTCACTTAATAATGGTCGTTATTTATAGGGTAACGGTCGCGAGTTACAGGTACATTTTGATTTTGAGCTCCATTCAACTTTCAATGATCTTCTAACTTAATTGTTGCAATCACAATACTTAGATAGGATGTTAAAACCTTTCAATATATGTTGTTAAGATCAAAATAGAGGTTTGATCAACTTAGTCCAACTAAGCCTATAAAAGTTTGTCTTATAGCTTTTCATGTACTTTTCCTCATAAAGCTTTCTATACATTAATCTAGTATTAGAGTTGTGTTCATTCTTGGATCACCATATCATCTAGACGTAATAGGATCTCTATAAATTGGAGCAACCTTAACAACTTTTTTACACTACCAGCTAATCACTGTAAGGCCATTACGCAACTCGGTTTGTCTCATCTGAAACTATGATAAAGTGACAATAACTCCAAAGCATGGATAGTCTAGCATGATGAGCAGAACAAACCTCTCAATAAATCCCTTAGACACTCATGAGTTAGAAATACAATTCCTATGCCAAAAGAGAGATTAAGGCTCTAATTGTTTCACAAAAGATATTTTTCAAGAAAATTTTTGTCTCTTTGGTGCATCTAGAAAAATTAATCAATAAAATATAACTTTCTGATCAAAGTAAAAACTAAGAGCATGTTTGGCATGACTATTAGAAAATTTTGATTTTGAGATTAAAAAATTGGAGAAATTCTTTTTTATATCTAATTATAAATTTTTTTAATATAAATTTTATAAGTAAAAAATTATTACTAATAAAAGTTTCAAAGATTAGTTTTTTTTTTCAAAATTAAAACTTTGTTTTCATAAAACTCATATTGAAAAATTATAATATTAAAAATATATAAAATTAATACTAAAATATTATATTAATATATTTTAATAGTTTTAAGAATTTTGAAGCTATTTAATAATATTTTTAAATTTTATTTATTATTAAACTAATTAAATTAGACAAGTCAATCTGATCATACTCGTCAAACTATGGACCAATCAACCTAACTGATTTACTAACCAATCCGGTTTTTTAAAACATTGGAGATAACGAGAGAAAAAGGGAGAGAAAAGGATGAACTGCAAAAGAATGTTCTGGAGAATCTAAAGATTGATATTTGAGGGGTTTGAGGCGATTTTAAATTTTAAAAATAGATATGTATATATAATATAAGTGCAAGATTATCCAATTATTAAAGCCATGTAGATAAGAGTGAGCAATTCATCTATTTTGCTCACTCAGCTTTAATTCAATATATTTTTTATCAGGAAGAAGTTAAGGAATTGGAGTCATGTGTTTCTTGCTCTGAGAGGTAGAGAGTTTATGATTAGATTGGTTATGCAGGTTAGTCCATCCTTCACCATATCATGTTTTCCTCTCCCTAAAGTAATTTGTGTTGAATTGAATTATTCGGCTGCTAAATTCTGGAGAGTTCAAGATATTGACGCAAATAAGTTAAGTTTAGGTGGTTGAGAGGTTTTAACTAAACCAAAAATGTTGGAGGGCCTAGGCTTTAGGAGTTTTCATGAATTTAATATAGCATTACTTGCAAAACACGTTTGGAAACTCATTTCTGATCTTACATTAACCAGGGTTCAACTTATTAAGGGGCTTTACTATCCAAATGGTACCTTTTGGGATGCTACTGCTAAACAGAATTCATCTTGGGAATGGAAGAGCTTATTGGCAGGTAGACCTTTACTCTTTGAATGGGCTTTAAGAATGATTAATGATGGTAAAGCTACATATATTTGGGATTAAGAATGATTAATGATTGCAAAGCTACATATATTGGGGACCAGCCTTGGACCCCATCATTACCCAACTTCAAGCTCACAACTCCACAACCAAATCAAAGAAATGTTTATAGGGTCTGTGATATTATACAAAATGGGGAGTGGAACGTTAATGTTTTAGTTCCTTTTCTATCTCCCACTGAAATTACCGCTATTTTGGCAACACCTATTGGTAATCATTTCATGCCTAACATATGGATATGGTTTCCTTCTAAATTTCCTAAATTTAGTGTTAAATCAGCATATTATCTTTTGAGAAGCAAGTCGCCTTTGTTCAAAAGTGATACATCTTCATTAATTCTGTGTTTTCTCTAGGATCTTTTTATGAGTTTTTTTGTTTTTTTGGGAATATTTGTCTCCCTCCCAAAATCAAACTATTCCTGTGGAAATTGTTGAGAAATTCATTACCAGTAGGAGTAGTTCTGCAACATTGTGTCTCATACTTGTCCTTTTTGCTGGACATAAATTGAAACTACTGAACGTCTATTTTAACGGTGTTCTTATTCTAGTCTAAGTTGCTGTTTTGCTGGTTCATTAAATTATAAGCTTGTTGCTAATCAGTACATGTATGTGTTACAATGGTGGATTAGCTTAATACACTCCTGGAATCTTCTTCCTTCAAATCCTGTATAGATAAGAATGGGTTTCCTTCTGTGGGCTATTTGGCTTGCAAGAAATGACATTTTCTTTGATGCCAAGACTTCAGATCCTGTGGCTATAGCTTCCAAGGCAGGAATGCCTGGCAGATGAATTTATTGCTGTCACCACTAACTCCCTTAATCTTGCTCACACCTTTAATGCAGGACCAGAGGACATGAACTCTTTTAACTCATTCTTTGCTATTCATGTTCATGCAGAATTTTGATCTTCCTTCAAAGAGAGCTGCCGTTGTTGTTCTAATCACAAATAGAAGGAAATAGACTATAGATGGAATGACATACTTCAAAATAGCAGCGTCTAAGTTCCAGGCTCATGCCCAAGCATTCCAGATAAATCTACAAACCTTTATTTTGTTTTCTAACAGTAAAGCTACAATTAAATATTTGTTGTCCTCTACTGAATCTGTTCCTTCGGAGATTGATGGAGTGTTGGCAGAAGCAAAAGCAAGACTTGCGTCTTCTTTCTGTAACTCAGTGATGTATATACCTAAGTGTTTAAACAAACCAACTCCATGGCTAATCCTCTATATGATTTTGTAAATTTATTAGATTGTAATTTTTGGCCTTTTTCTCAATGAAAATGATTTGCTATTGACCCAAAAAAAAAAATCATCAGTTTGAACTACACTAATCAAAATTTATTATCATAAACTAAATCAAATTAAAAAATTATATAAATTAAAATTATTTGCTCAATTTAATCGAATTAAATTTATAAAATTTAATTTAATTTAGTTTGTAATTTATTTTATTTTGCATTAATTTAGTTATTCATTTTTTTTATTTATAAAACAAAAAAGGAATATCAAAAGCAGAAATTTTTAAAATTTACGGCCAAATGGACCAAGCACATCGGGTTTTTCCGAAATTTGCCACCTCTACGTGTACGGCCTACTACCCAATTTAGCGAGCGGAACGTTATCCAGAAAAACAGCGTCAGTTACTGCATCAGAGCAACCCAAATCAACAAATCTAAGATGAAACAAGGGCTTCTCCTATGGAGACCTGGCCTCCGCATTCTCTCTCCTTTCTCAATTCACTTTGCCTCCCTCTCATTCCGTACAATCACGGCGACTCTCGACTACACCACCAATACTGCCCGCCAACAACAGGAACTAACCGCCCGAGAAAGAAGGCAGCTACGGCAGGAGAGAAGAGAGAATAAATCAGGATATAACTGGAGAGAAGAAGTAGAAGAGAGTCTCATCAAGAAGCCCAAGAAGAAGTACACACCTGGTTCCGTCCACCTCAATCTTGACACCCTGGCCGATTTGGGCCCCCAATGGTACGCTGTGCGGGTCTCTCGGGTCAAAGGCGACCAGACTGCTGACCTCATTGCTCGCCAGCTGGCCAGAAACTATCCTGATATGGAATTTAAGGTGATCAAATCTAATTAATAGATCAATTATAGTTTCTTATGGTTAATAATCAAATAGTGTAATCTCTCATGTTCTGATTCACTCATAATAGAATCTTCGCAATTTTCAGCTACTTAGTTGTTTGGATATCCAATGTTGTTAGTCAATTATTTTTAACTTTATAGTAGTATTAGAGAATCGATCAGCGTTTGGTTTAGTTCGTACTTATGTCAGCCTCTAGGGCTATCAGAGAGCAAGTTTGAACCTCAATCAAAGCTTAATAATAATAATAATAATAATAATAATAATAATAATAATATATTAGTTGTAATTACTAGTGGCATACTGCTAGTAGTTGGATCATTAGGTTGTAAAAATGATTTCAGCAAGTTGGATGTTGTGGTGCTGGTAAGTTATCAACTTGTGGTAGAAAAGTTGGATTGCGATTTTTTTTTCTTTTTTTTTTTTTATAATTTCTGAATAGCTCAATGTTTGTTTTTAGGTCTATGCTCCCTCTGTCAAGGTTAAGAGAAAATTGAAAAATGGTACCTACTCAGTTAAACCAAAACCCATGTTTCCAGGATGTGTTTTTCTATGGTGTGTGTTAAACAAGGAATTACATGACTTCATAAGAGAGTGTGTCGGAGTTGGTGGATTTGTTGGTTCAAAGGTTGGAAATATGTGAGTACTTTCTTTGTCTTTGTTATTACATTTGCTAGAACAAATTGTTTGTGATATTTGATGCAAATCTTACATGCAGTCTTATGAATAATATGAAGTCCACTGGTGTTGTGACTTAATTGGCTTGTGTTGGCAGTGCATGAAGGTTTCAAATTCGTTTTACTACTGCCTAAACCTGGACAAAGAGGATCTAACAGTTAGGATCCTTATGGTGTATAAGATTTGATAGGGGGGTTTTGTTCTGAACAGGCTTGACATTTTGTGATCTAATCTTATATTCTGAACTTTTCAGATTTCTGAGAGCCTACAACTGTGGTTGTTGTGTGTGCTTTTCTTTTTTTCACTTTTTCCTATTTACTTTTTGAGGGTGGGGAGATCACTTTTTATTTACTTCTCGGTTTAATTGGAAACAATTGATTTCCTGTCCATGGCACAGTATGCAGGCATATATGGCACTTCGTTGCTTATGTTTTCAGTTTAACAGTGCATGTTTTTTTGCTCGCACAGGAAAAGACAAATCAATCGGCCAAGGCCGGTGTCTGCTGAGGACATGGAAGAAATCTTCCGACAAGCAAAAGAGGAACAAGAAAAACTTGATAAAGTTTTTCAGGAAGAGCAGCCAGTAGAAGGAGTCCTTAACTCAGGGAAATTAGTTGGCAATGATATTAAAAATTCAATTACAGATTCCAAGCCCACAAGGAAATCTAGAAAAATTTCTGACCCTCCTGCAAATGGTATACCTGGGAAAAAGGATGACAAGCTCCTGAAAGTAGGTTCAACTGTTCAGATCTTATCTGGGACTTTTGCAGAGTTTGTAGGCAACCTTAAGAAACTAAACCGCAGGACTGGAAAGGTATATAGTTTTATTTGAACATAAAAAAAAATGCCTTCTGTTTTAAAATAATTAAGTAGGCCTGGATGTAATTTGTGACTGCTAATCATTACTAACCAAAATATTCTAAGATGGTGAAGAGGTCCTTTTCATGTGGCCTTTATGTCTTTTGATACATGCATCTTCAACAAATTGAAAATTATTATGGAAAAAATTCTCTTCTTGCAGGCAACTGTGGGATTTACGCTATTTGGGAAAGAGACTTTAGTAGATCTAGATCTCCATGAAATTGTAGCTGAGACAAAATAGTGTCAAAATTCCTGTGGGATCTAAATCTCTTATTGAATGGTAAGCTAACTAATTTGATATGATTTTTCCACTAACATATTGACATTTCTACTTCCTGACATGCACACAATTAGCATCTTAGGCCTCAGAACGTATAGTGTACATTGGCTGCTGGTGAAGAAACTCATGCTGCTTTAAATGTGAAGCACAAGAAACGTGTGAACCACTAGTTTGTTTTGCTAAAATTGCAAGTTATGTGACATGTTTTTTTAGTCAGATATCTTGGTTTCTCACTTTTCAACTCAAAGTTAATGCAATCATGATTTTGATGTATACTTGCAACATTATTCTGTTCCATTCCTCATAGACTTCCCTTCGACTGGCATTGTGTCACAGGTGAGACGGCAAGTGTCCTGGACAGTCACAGTGCCATTTTCACCAATAGGTGAGCTGTCAAAAGCTCAAGAATGTAATGGTATCTCTAAAAGCCCTTTTGCTCGAAATAATACTGTTTTTCATACCTTATCCAAAGGGAGAGAGTTGTCCAGGAAATAAACAGCTGTCTTGTCACAGGACATTGGTTCATATACCATCTTTGTCAAGTTTTAACCAAAATTGGACTCCACCATAAATGCCAATCCTTGGAGATAAAGAAAGCAGAGAGATGTGGAGCATGTAAGATCATTTTCTTAATTTGGTTTGCATTTGAGATCAACCTTTTGTAACCAATAAGACGCAAATTATGTCGCTCAAAATACAACAAGGCACAAATTATGTCAGTTCAAAATACAGTGCTTCTCACATGTGGTTTCACTAAGTTTATTTATTGAGTACAGGCACTTGCATAAGAATTCTCTGTTACATTGTATTGCTGAATGTTGATTTATGCTTATTAAAACGACTGGACCTTTTCAACTTTATTCATGTTTTTCTAGGCAACGCATATATATAGATGTAGTACACAGTGATGAAAAAAAAGTCTTTGAGAAGACTGGATGTAAGCTTTGCTGGTTTGGCCGTTAATCTTCTAGCAAGGAGATAGTCGAGTTCCAAAATTTTAATGAAGTAGCCATGAACAATATTATAATGTTTGTTAAGCAAACTGGGTCTCTCTCGGCATATGATAACGAAAAGCGAACTATGTTTAAAAAAAAAAAAAAAAGAAGTGCCAGAAATATTTTAGCGGTCTGGACGTACTCTTTCCTGCCAAGTAGTTCTTCTGGTTAGCTTAATAAATATATCCAATGAATTGCCAGCTGGTTCCAACAATAACTGTTGTGGATTTGTGCATGAAACAAATGATCCCAAAGCTAGCATGTATTGGGCGATTGTACTTTTTTTTTTTTTTTTTTAATAAGTGAACAAGATGAAAATTACGTCACAAATTCCCTCTGGAATTTGAGTACTGGACTCCCAACTCGTGACATTACATTAGATTGTTCTCCTTTCGGCTAATGGTTCGTTGTGAATCTCAAACTTTTTCTTTAGGTCTAATTTAGAAAATTTTACTTCTTGTTTATGAGGGAATGAGGACAATTTTGGATTAATTGGCGTGAGCAAGGGACACATGATTAAACTTAATTTTTTTTTAAAAAAAAAAAAAAAAGAGAAAAGAAGAGAATAGAAATCACTAACTATAAGAAACTTTCAAACTTAAATTCCTAAAATTGAAAATCCTTCTGTTTTTCCAAACTAAAAATCCTGTGTTTTGCTAACAATGGCGTTTTCATCATCAAGGTCCTTAACGATAGCATCATTGGAGATTCGTGGCAATCTTGGCTGATGATAGTATAATTATGAGGGAATTTATAGAATTTGCAAGTGTGTAAAAGCTCTAAGATGGGTTTCATGGAGTAGGAAGAACCTAGGTTATTGATTGTATTGCTGTCATTATTTCAAGGTGAGCAAGAACCCTAATTTTTTATTTTTTATTTTTTTTGAATTTGAAGCTGTTATGGTTGGAACCTAGCAGCAACAGACAACTGTAGTGATATTTCGTTAATTTTCTTTAATTTGAATGACATGATTACGAGATGAGTGATCATACAAGAGAAGTTATTAATGAGTTAACAGGTAAAAGAGGGTCATGTAAGGATGTGTGTGTATATATATATATATATGACTTCAAGGCTTCGATGGTGGCCTGATTGGTAGGAACTTGCTTTTGGATGATCTCTAAGGTGACATATAAGTCTGCAGCATTAGGTTTTAGTGGTGTTTTGCTCCTAGTTGGGTCTACTGTTGTGGTCTGATTGAATGGTTACGTGGCATATGAGTTCGTTCCACAAGGTTTTGGATGTGGTTTGCTTTTTCATTGGTCTGCTTTTTGTCATGAGATGCACATGCAAAAGTTGGCTAAGATGTTGATGCAGAAATTGCTTGAGATGCTGATGCAGAACTTAAATAATTTCCTTCAACACATGTAGCACTTGAATGAGTTGCACTCATGTATGGCCTAATTACAAAAGATGAACTAAACTAGCCTCTGATTAGCGTGAATGACAGATGTGTGCCCAATTCAATCTTGTTACTTTTAGGAGGAGGATGCAGCTGAATATTTTGTTGTGTATCTTGAGTCAGTTGTGATAAACTGATCTACTTACTTTGAGTAATGTGTCATCAATTTTTTTTCTTTTTAAGCTGCCAATTTTTCTCTCTTGCTGTGCTTGTAGTTAGCTTATTGTAATAGCATTCTTCCTTGATCATTTTAATCCTTTAGCAAACTGGCCATATTTTGGTTGGAATCAGATATTTATAGATCTTTTGCAATTATTCTCTTTATTTCCTTTGAAACTTATAGTGTCTTTGATTTTACCTTCTTGGTCCAGTTACCAAGCTGTATTAAAACATTAATATTCGTATATTATACATAAAAATATACTTAAATAATGTGATATAACAGGAAAAAAAAAACTCATATTTCAAATGAACTCTCTTATACTTTTATCATAGAAAACTCCAAGCCCACTTCCTTATTACTTTTCATTTTCCTTGTCCTTTTCAGTACTATATTCATCTTTTGCTTCCCATTTCCTTGGCACTAGTGTTGAAATAAATTTGTCCTTTGATTGAGCATTGCTAATTTTTAATTCCTCTAACTAGAAATCTTAAGAATTTGTGACTATAATGAACATCCACAGATACATATTACACTTGTTAAAATCAAGTAAACGAGGAAAACAATGAAATGATGGAAATGGATTGACTTCAATTCTATTATTGCTTCCATTTTAGGAGTATTGTGTTGCATTGCAGAATAATTCAGTGGCCTACTTCCTTGTAGGAGTAGGTGTAATATGTATTTTAGTCCGCATTACGCAATTTATGGAACATGTTTTATGTATTTGCAAGTAATTAATAATATAGGATTGTAATAGTGAGAATTATAATACTTATATTGGTGCAATTGTCTCTTTGCAAGTTTTTTATTGTGACCAATCTTCTTGCATCTAGAACATGTCATTTTCATCCTACTTTTTGATGTCTTCCAATACTTCTGAGGTTCTTTAGGGTCTTTCCTCCAGTTCATATCAAATGATCCTTTTTTCTTGGGCTACCAAGCATCTTCTTGGATAATGAGGGGTTAACATAACCCATTCCACTCCTTAGCCACAGTTGCATCCCTCTTACAGGTTGCAATAGATGATTATAACTATTTAACTACAACTTTTTGATGTATTAACATGAGAAGTAGTCCAGTATTTGCGACTACGGTAAATAATACAATATGAACATGGAATTCCACATAAGTCCTACGACCTACATTTGCAACTCATACTCTCGATGTCAACACTATGTCTATCATGTCCTTGTAATATCTTATATCCATTAGCTCCATTCCATTGCGCATGGCAATTACAAGCCCTCAATATATTTCTCTCTAATTTTTTAATAGTTACAGGACTAATAGTGGTAACCCATTTAGCAGCCTCTATCCTTGTTATCCTATTGATCATGTCAATCCTAATATGCTCCAACATGCTAATTATATGTTTCTCTTTGGCTTCTAAAATATTCCTATTGAAAATGCACAATGTTATTATGAACCACATCACATTTGAACGCAAATGTGCAGCAGGCTCTATGCCATATGGGGAGAGGGTAAGTAAGCAATGCATTAATAGAAACAGTGGCCATTGTCTTCATTACCTCTAGCTGATAATGAAAATATTACAAATATGAGCTTTTCCTCGGCTCTGAACTCCTCCATTTCTTTTTCCATCTTGAGAATATGTGTATTCCACGTCATTAATGGTCAGCCAAAGGTAACTCATTTTGAACAGTGCTGATCAAGTCCTGTATATGTCAAATTATGGAACAATTATAACATTATATGTAAAATAACCCTGCAATAATCATCAACAAAATCCAACAAACCTGTTGCATATCAGACATTATGAACATGTCCTTCCCATTAACAAGATATGAATCTTTTTTTTAGAGCTAAAACAGCTAGGTCCATGTTTTAAAGTCTTCTATGCCAACCATTGCCTATATGCAACTGGGTATTGTTAGTTGTTAGCAACCCCTTTTAATTTTGTCTTAAAAAAGTGCCTAACTACTCATATAATTGGTCGACATCCATCTTTCTATCCTTACATCGATGCTCCTAAACAGATGTAGAAAGCTTCAAATATTTATCGCTTCCCTTTTTTATGAAAACTTGAGCAGGAGTACCAAGTTTTGTTGTCCTTAGCTCTGCTATATAACCATGAAGCTTTGCGTATTCTATTTTGTGATCCCTTGCATTTTCAACTGTAACTTTTTCATTCTCTTAGCTATCTTGAATGCCATATTCACTTTCATTTTTCTTTGGCTTTGTGCTGTAATTGTTTGATTCTAGTATGTGGGTGCTTTTTCAACTCTACCTTGAAATAATCCACTATGTACTTCGTAGTCACCTTCTTGTTCTCATATGCTTAAAAGTATCGATGACTAGGATCATTACCCTGTTGGAAATTTTTATTATGTGGGCTAATATTAATTATGGGTTAGTTTTAATTATTTATTAAAACGGACTGAATGATATAGTTTATTGATTGTGGGTAAGCCCAATTAAAATGTGATCAATATCGTTATGGGCTTGTGACATCTTTTGTGGGCCGATATGGAAGACGGTCAGTGTAGGTCTATTT
>CATIWR010604598.1:0-22988 GCA_949677035.1 Omphalea diandra | reverse complement strand
TATATATATATATATATTATATTAGTTTTACTAATTAACTCACTTAATTAGTATATGTTATTAATAATTAAAATATTTATTAATTATTAATTATAAATTAGTAGTAAATATTAAAAAATTGAATTTAACATTAAAATGAGTAAGTGATTAGTTATAATTTATTAAATTATCATTTATTTATTTTAATTTTGAATGATTAAAAGTGAAAAATATAAAATTTATTTTTACTTTGATTCATGAAAATAAAAAAAATGTAAAGTTTAATTTTAATAAATTGAAATAACCGAATACCCGAACTTGTACCTAACCAAATTGAACTGTTTCAAAAGAATCAAAATGCTGAATTGAACCGTCACAAAAAAATCGAAGAAATGAATTGAACTGTCTCAAAAGAACTGAAAAATCAAACTAAATTGTCCTGAATTTATAAAAAATTGAATCGAATTGAATTGAAAATTTGGTACGGTACCGATTCTTTATTTTTTAAATCTCTGAAATTTCGATTCGATTTTAAAGATTTTCAAATCTTCGAATTGGATCGAACCGTACACACCTTAATTTGGACCAAGTTGGGCTTAGGGAGAAAAATTATTGTTCAAGCTCGAAAAAACGTCAGGCTGGATTGAGCGAGCTAGACAAGGCCCTAGACGTATGAACAAATCTATATGCAAATAATAGGGCTTAGTTTAAAACTGTTGGCTTGATTTAGATTCAGGAGAAGGAATTGGGCTTTTTCAACTTATTATTTTAGTCTTTTTTTTTTTTAAAAAAAAAACATTCAATTAATTGATTTTCAAAAGCAGTGCCTCGATAGTACTCAGCATCCTATTTAATGAAACACCCCACTTTGACATTATCATCTCATTTTCATTTTAATTGTTCTTTCCTACGTCAAAATTCCGATTTGGTTCAAAATCTCAAGGTCGGATCACTCACTGCTCAACGACCTATTGCCAAATTAGAGCGACTGACCACAAGTACTGAAACTTTTAATGGGCTAGCCCTTCCAAAAATTTGGAAATTTTATTATGATGTTTATATAGTAACTATTATTATATAAATTTTAGAAAATTATCATTAGTTGGCCCCTTCAAATTAAATGATAACTTTAAGATGGTGTTGCTGTCATCACATGCGCATAGCCATAAATTCTATAAAATTTTAAGTTGTAATAATAAGTTTTTTCCAATAAGTTAGACCTTTACCCCTTTTTTTTTTTGGGTTCTCAAACAATTAAGAAATAAAAAAAAAACAATCTTTTTCTCACTTCTTCCATTCGTCATTCTTATTTTCCAATTCAAGAGAAAAATACAATAATTGGATTCCTCCACTTGAAAAGGTAATTTATAAAAAAATCTTAAATTATTTCTTTTATGTTATGTTCTTGCGAGAATTAAATTAACTCATTTTTATATAAATTTTAGTTAAAAATTATGATCAAATTGCAATATTTATTCTTATAATATTCACTTCATTATTTATTAGATGTCACTTAAGATTTTTGCTCATATATTAAAAATTTTATTAATAAGTGTTATTACATAAATAAAAAAATTTATTATTTTTAATTAATTATTTTCATAAATTACATTGCACTCTAAAAAAATCAATTATTATGAAAATAAATAAAAGATAAAGTTACAAATAATTAATGTTTTTTGATAATTGTAAAATGTTAAGTATTATACAACAATAATCTCTCTCTAAAATGACATATATTTTGAAATAGAGAGAGTAGTTTAAAAGAAAATAAATTAATAGCACTAAAATTTAGGGTGAGTTGCACACATTTTAGTTGGGATTTGTGATCAAATTGCAATAATTATTCTCTCATAATCTATTTAGGTTGTTTGGTTTAGCAATAGCAGTGGACTATGAGCAATTAGCAGTCAACAGTTGGTAATAATCAATGGTCAGTGATCAATTGTGAATAATTAATAAATAGAAATTATTGATAATTTAGCAGTTGAATATGCGATTATATTATAACATGATAAAAATAATTATTTATATATTCTCTTTAATTTTATATAAAATATAATTAGTGTAGTTATAAAATAATAATGAATATAAGGTTAATACAAGTAAAAAAAATTCAAATGCTAACTTTTACATTTTAAATGGTACAAAAATTAGATTTCCACTTTTAGTTATATTTTTCAAATGTTAAACACTATTTATTAAATTGAAATGCTGACATTGATAATTTATCAAATATCTTTTTTAATATTTGAATGTTCAAGTATTGAACACAATGAAAACTAGTTTTCAAAATTTAATTATATTTTTAAACACTATTTTTTAAATTGAAAATGTTAAACACTTATGTTTATGAAATATCTTAATATTTGAATGTTCAATCATTGTACGCTAATAAACAAACATTAAGTCAATCCAACACTTAATTTTTTAAAAAATATTATATAAATTTTGTCTTATTTACTTTTTTCCATAGATAAAAGATTCTGATTTCACTGGATAATCACAAAGTTGAAATTGTATCCCAATTACAAAGTGTTTATTAAATTAAAATTGCTTTTTTTAGATTTTATTGTTTACAGTTGTTCTATTTATATTTATTTTCATTGAAAGTGTTTTATTTTAGAATGAAATTAATTTTATACATATTAGTAGCATAATAGCACTATAAGAAATTAATTATTTTATTACAAATCAATGTCATACAATTTTAAAAATTATCATAAAAATTTTAATTGCAACAATTATTATCACTAGGTTTCTAATCCAGATTTTTGTATCTAAAAAGCATCTTCATTTATGACAATAAAATTTATCATGGATAATATATAATTATGATAATAATTTTATTATTTCTTAATATATTTAGCTATAATTTTAATTGTGATTAATATCCCATAAGTTGTTTCATATGATTTAATATTATCATAAATTAATGGATTAATTAAAGTGAATTATGATAGTAATTTTACTTTATTCTCACAAAAAATTAAATTAGTAATAATATTTGTAGTCACAAAATTATATATTTGAAATACATATTCACATTAGTTGTATTTTTTTTAACAACATATATATAGTAATGATTTGTAATTATCACTAATTTTGTTATTGATTGTGATTTTCATTATCACTCATTTATTTAGTGATGATCTAACAAGTAAAACAATAATATCAATAAGATATTTATTTTATTTAAATAGTATATAAGTATAGTATATCAAAATATCAAGTGAAATATATTAGTACATTAAAAAAGCCATGATAAAAAAAGATAATCTATAACAATTTTAAAAATAAAGAGAAAAATAATAAAAAGCCATGACCGAAGACTAAATAAACGAGAATGGTAGAGAATTTAACACTTTTTTTTTTAAAAAAATATTAAATAGATAAACCATTATACTATATATAGACATAAACGTGGAGTTACTTATAGTATTTTAAAATTAGGTTTTCTATAGTCCCACATAAAATAATAAATGTTTATTAATTAAATTCAAAATAATTTTTTGAACTTATTCCATGAAAAAAGGTGAATTATATTAATAAGGGTTGTTCAAATTCGTATAAAAATTTACTTCAAAATTGAAATTGGAATGGATAATTCTAATTGTTTATATTTGTTTCTTCTAAAACTACACTTAAATATTTAAATTAAATTTAAATTTTATTATTTATTTAAAATAAATACATAAAAATGAAAAATAATTTAAATTTTATTAATTAAAAATATTTATTTTGACATTGTTCAATATTTTTTTTCCAACTAAGGTATTCTTCAATATTAAATATAACATCAAAAAACTATTTTATTATTTTCAACATATTCCCTCCTTTAGAAATTAAACATCATTTTAGAGAAAAATTTTTATTTCATAATATTTTAATTTTGTATAATTATTAATAAATATTAATTAATTTATTTTTTCTCTACTATTTTTCTCTTTTAT
The DNA here is from genome assembly GCA_949677035.1 of Omphalea diandra. NCBI lineage: Eukaryota > Viridiplantae > Streptophyta > Magnoliopsida > Malpighiales > Euphorbiaceae > Omphalea > Omphalea diandra. The sequence goes on along the minus strand of CATIWR010604598.1, from coordinate 19,056 downwards.
AATAATTATTTATTTTTTAAGTGTATAATAATTTATAAAAATAATTAATTTAGAGTAATATAATTTTTGTATGTAATAATATTTATTGAAAATATTTATGCAATAATAAATATCTTTGTATGTAATAATTATGTAATAATATTTATATATATAAAAATCTTAAATGACATCAATAAAAAGAATACTATGTAAATAATATATATAAAATAATTAAATATGAGTAACTATAATTTGCGACTCGTGTGTTCTTAATACCAAAAATTGTTTTCCTGAGAAAGGATTTTCCTTTCTCCAGAAATTATTTTCCTGAGAAAATATCTTCCATGTACAAAAAGAGCACATATTGTAGCGTTCACGAAAACATTGGCTCCGTCGTCTCCATTTGCTATGCTATTAGTCTGATAGTATTAGACTAGTGACGTTGAGATCCGCCAGAGACCTAATACAAGCACGAAGAAGAAGAAACGATGACCGGAACGACAACGTGTACTAAACTTACACTTCTTGCAGTATCTGCAGTTATAATTCAAATAATCGGTCTCTCCCTCTTCGTCTTCGGCTTCTTCCCCGTTAAACCTGCTCTTTCCGGCGTCAGGTTCCTATTTTCCTCATTTATCCCTTTCCTTTTTTATTCATTCATCAACTTATCTTTCTGTTCAATCAATGGCAGCGGCGCTGAAAGCTTTTACGCACCGGATTCCGATTCCGCCGGAAATAGAACTCAAACAGAGATGGCCCTGCCTCCTCATCAGCTGAAATCGCTATATCAGGTTTCTTTCTTTCTACTTTTCTCTTTTGTATGCTCGATTCCGACTAGTAAGTAGTCATTGAGTGGCTGATTGGTAAATGTGAGTTGTATGCAGAATCTTTCTGGTGTCCCTCCTTTATTTGATCGCTTAGTTTTGATGGTATGCGATGATTTTACCTATTTGGTTTCTCCTCTCCATCTCTGTTGATGTTATAATGTCGTAATGTTTCAACCGTTTGTATGTGTATGCATTGTGTGTTAGTTTAGGTTATTGATGGTCTTCCAGCGGAATTTGTGCTTGGCAAGGATGGGCATCCTCCGCGTCAGGATTTGATTGAAGCTATGCCTTATACTCACTCATTGCTCTCTAATGGAATGGCAGTGGGGTATCATGCTAAGGCTGCTCCTCCAACTGTTACAATGCCTCGTTTGAAGGTCGGTTGTATAATTCTGGTTGCCATGTATTGGTTTAATTTGAACGAGTATGCTTGTGCACTTATGGTTTTAGCATATCATTGCAGGCTATGGTTTCTGGGGCAATTGGGGGATTCTTGGATGTGGCTTTCAATTTTAACACGCAGGCCATGTTGGATGACAATCTTCTTGGTTAGTTTGAAGTGAATTGTACTGTTGTTTATCTACTTGAGCTTCATGTGGGTCTCCTTTAGTATGCTAATCGCACGGTTTCAAATTTGTGTGTTCCAGCTCAGTTTTTCAGAATTGGTTGGAAAATGGTGATGCTTGGTGATGAAACATGGCTTAAGTTGTTTCCTGGCTTATTTGTGAGACACGATGGAGTCAGCAGTTTCTTTGTAGGTTTATTTTGTTCACTACCATTCCATACACTGCTTTTGTTCTGGTTTACATTGCATTTCTCTCTTCAATACCCACTTGCTTCTTGTTAATGCTAATGGCTTGCTGGTTAAACTTTTGACTATTGACATATTCCACACCACTTTGGCTTGAAAAAGCTTGCACATTTTAATGAAATTTGTAATACCAGTACTTGATGAAATCTGGAAAATGGTCTCTTTAGTTCCACAATTTTTTGAGGTTTCTCTTATATACTATTACTAGCTGATCATTTCTGAATGTGGATTTGGAATCTCAAGTCAATAAATATAATGCCATCTGTTGTTTATTTTCATTTATTTCTGGACCTCCTTGCTTATTTTGCAAAAGGCCTGGATGTGACTTGTTTTTCTAGTGTAACTTTCTCTACTACTTAATTTTCTTATGTCTCCAGGTTAAAGACACAGTACAAGTAGATCAAAATGTCACTCGGCATTTGTGGAATGAGCTTAGCAGAGATGACTGGAATCTTCTGGTTGCTGCTTTTGTTTTTTGTCAATAGTTTATTTTCAGTTTAGATATTGAATTAGTGGCCCTTTTAAGAATTGTTAGTGGTGTAAGTAGTGTTTACTTGAGCAATATTTCTTTCTAAAACTAAAAGAAATTCTTTTTAAATATTTAATTTTAAGCTTTTGCTTGATATTTTTTTGGCTCATTTTCTTTTCTAATTCTTGTATTTTTTTTTTTTTTCTATCTCTTTTCCTGAATGGGGGGAGGAGCTGGACTTTGGAATTTTTTGCTCATGATCATTTTATGTGGACTTAAATGAATTGAATGTCTGTGTCCTATGTGTGTGCTGCCTATTATTTGCTTAATGTGTGTATTATAAAAAAATTGAGCTGATCTTCCTATAGAAGTTTTTTTCTTTTCTTTTCTTTTTTCTCGAGCTTTTTGGATACATTTTGGTACATCTCATCTCCAAAACTGCTTTTCTCATGCTGAAACCATCCTAACTATGTTTCATGCTTTTGTATGGTTGGTAATGATAGATTCAGTTTCTTTTGCGGATGCTGCATATTTACCCTTTTTTATTTTTGACATAGCTTCTGTTTCTAGATTCTACACTATCTAGGCTTGGATCATGTTGGACATATTGGTGGGCGAAGCAGGTATTTTCTTGTCCATTTACACTGATATTAACGAGATTTGGGCTTTATTTTTTGTGCATCATTGGATGTTTGTTCTACTGGATGATTGTTCAGTGCTTTGATGGGCCCAAAACTTATGGAGATGGATGAAGTGGTGAAGATGATTCATTTAAGTACTACCCAGACTTATGATTATGATCGAGGACGGATACTTCTGGTTGGTGTTCATTTTATTCTCTTCATTTTAACTGCTAGTAATTGAGAATAGCATTAAGAACAATTGGATTTTTATCATACAAAAAATGTTCAAATTCTGCAAGACAAATAGATGAAGTCATAAGTCTTTGTGGGACTCACTATTTAGCAGGGATTGTTAAATAAAACATTGGATTCAAAAGTTAAATCATTAGTTCAGAATGTAATCCCAAAATACTCTTTTAACTTGTTGAGGGGGTGGAACATCATCAGTGAGTACTTGGGGTACAAGCCAGTTAACTGTTATCAACACACCTAGTTCGTGCACGGATGGCCATAGTCAAATATATTTCTACACTTAACTTTGTATTTGGGCAGGTATAGTGGAATCGCTGCCATGAGACAGTGGTATGCTATGCGCACATGGATTGTGATTTTCTATGGCTAGTTAGCATTTGCTACTTCAGGCTTCACTTGCTTTATCTCTGATGTTAATGCTTTCATGCATATAGGTCCATATATTATTTCTATGTCATACACATCTGTCTGTCTACATTATATGTAGGTTGTAGCAAGCGATCATGGCATGACTGAGAGTGGTAATCATGGAGGGTCTTCATATGAAGAAACTGACTCTTTAGTGCTTTTTGTTGGACTGCAAAATCATGCCTCTCATTATGTATCAGCTAATCGTAATTCTGTTCACCAGGTAATCAAACTATGCAAGCTTATATATATATGTGTGTGTGTGTGTGTGTGTATATTAAAAAACATTCAATCACTGCACCAGAGGTTGCCTAATTTTTTTGGCCTAAACGTCATCTGCATTTACTATAATTTGAGATCAAATGTATAATGTAATACAATACAATAATGTGACTATTACTATCCAATATTTTCATGGATATAGATTAGTACCTTTATGATATGCCTTAGAGTAAACCTTAAGTTTTTATAAAGGCAATTACTCCACCCTTAATCTTTTTTATTTCTCCCCTAAGTTCCTTTCGGCATCTAGAGGTCATGGATCGACCATAGAACCTTGTTCAATAAGTGGAACACATCAACTGTCCACTCTCAGGTTAGGCAGTAAGAGTTTTGAGAAGGGCAATCACTCATTCTTAAAACCAGCATTCAGAATTTTCGGTGGAAAGTTCTATCAATATTTCACTTGATAGGACCTGTTGATTTAAAGAACAGACTAGTATGTGTTTCTTCCAATATGTTTATCAAGCTTCCCATTTTGAGCCATGCCAAAATACGTGTCCCCTTCGATATGCCTTTGAAATTATCTGCCATTATAGTTGTCAATTTAATAAAAAAAAAAAAGAAAAAGGTTGTATGAGCTTTATGAAGATGCACTAGCGTCAGCCAAGAGAGCGAACCATAAAAGAGAAAGAAGAGAATGAAGTGAAAACTCAGACCTCAAACCAGCCAATTCTTAACATGAAAACTGAAAAGTAAAGCAAGAAAGATACAATCAATATGTACGAATTCATAGGTAATTAGAATTTACTTTTGTAAATATATAATTATGAAAAATTATTATGCTTTCTAACACTCATATTTAAATTAATTAAACTAAAAAAGAAAATAATGAATCAATGCCTCAAATTGTTAAGAAAAGTTTGTCATGATCAATTGACTCAACTTTGTTGGATTTTTTTCTTTGAATCACTAAAGTTGCTAGCAAAGAACAATGATTTCAAGTCCTTTGGTCTTAAAAAAAATGATTTGAGGTCTTTTAAATAGTCTTTTTCTCCATCACATAATCCAAAGAAATATAGTACAAATAATAATAATAGCTTAAAAATCTGAAGGCCCTAGATATGCTTTGCTTTTGCAATAAGCACAAAGCAAAATCCTAGAAGTTAAAGGATTTTGGGAGTGTTTGAGTACACACAAGCATCTAAGGTTTAATTCCATTAATCTTTTGTAATCTATTAATTACTATTTATAAGTTAAGCTGTGTTTGTTAACTTTTCTACTGCTTGTTTTCCCCTAACTGTATACCATTAATATTAAAAATAATTGTTAACAACCTAACGTTAATTATTTTTGTAGTTTAATTAAATGGGAATGCTTATAGCAATAGTAGATTGATTTAGATTTCCTGTCTTGTTAAGGATTCTCTATTATTTTTAAATTATTGAACAACCAATAAAATTATAGGTTCAAATTTTCAATTAATGAAATTGAAGGACGCTTTGTAATTATTGATTTTCGCAAGTCCTTTTTCATTAGTTCAAAAATTTGCCTCCCATCATCACTTATATATATATATATATATATATTTGTTTTGTTATAGCTGTGCGACAAACAATTTAATTGTTATCAAACAATTTCAAATGGGCCAGGTTGACATTGCTCCCACGTTAGCTCTTCTATATGGGGTACCAATTCCTAAAAACAATGTTGGTGTCCTGATTTCAGGAACTTTTGATTCTTTGACAGGTCAGCTCTCTTTGTTCATGTATGTATCATATTTATCATGCAAATATTTTTAGATGAACAAGACCAAAACACTGGAAAATATTTGCAATATTCAATCTTGTTTACCAATTATTCAGCAGGAAATTGCGCTAGATATATCCTATGAAAATAAATAGATGTTTACATTTGCATCGTTTTTCTTGATAAATTCAGATGACCAACAGCTGAGAGCACTGGAGTTGAATTCGTGGCAGTTACTCAGTTTAGTAGAAGCACAATTACCTGGTGTATCATGTGGAAATTTTCCCTGCAATGGCTTCACAAAAGGTCTGCCTGGAACTGGAGAATGGAGTGGCAGCATAGAGAAGATACTTTGTTGTTTATTTATGAATGCTGCACATTTTCATAGTTCGTGGAGGTCTAAGAAAAAGTCAGGGTGGGTTTCTTACATGATAAGATCTGATATAATTGTCATAAACCAATATTCTGTTGGACGCATTTCTGATAATTGCTTTGCATTTTTTTTAATTCAAGTAGTGATACGGATTGTACTTTGTTGTTAATTGATCTGAATAGTTCCGAGAATAGGGATGACTATAGCAGTGCTGTTGCGACATATTATGAGTTTCTGAAAACTGCAAGTGAGTGGTTATCACGCAGAGTAACTGATGTATGTATTGCTTTATCAGAAGTTGTTGATTTGGCTATAATCATCTCTTGAAAAATGTGAAAAAAATTGCTGGCTATGCACATATATTTCTTTTACAAATATTATAAATAAGATAATTACTGTCCTGTTTCTGTGGTTGCATCCATTTTCATTAACAAGTTGAATTCTCATGTTTTGTTTCTTTTTTGTTTGCAGAAGCCTGTTTTCTTACTTGCTTTTGGGATTGTAGCAATGGCCTTATCATGTCTGATATTGTTAGGTCTTTTAATTCGCTTGCAAAGAGAAGTTTATTCTGGAGAGGAGCAACAACTTTCTAACGGAAGTAACAGCAAGCATAGCTTGGTTTTAGATGAGGCCTTTATTATGGGTGTTGTTTTGATCCTTGTTGTGAGTATGGGTTCAAGTTCTATGGTAGAGGAAGAGCAATATATTTGGAATTTTGTTATATCCACATCCTATCTGTTATTACTCCGAAGGATAATTCAGGCTCTTCCTGTGAGAAGTGGAAGTGAATTCTGTCTGAAGGGACAGAATGAAAGAAGTGATTTCCAAGTGTGGTCCATCCTTTTGCTTCTTATTTCTGGACGTATTTTGAGGGGTTGGCATCAGGGTGGTGTAAACTGGACTCATCTTCCTGACATCTCGAAGTGGCTTGAGAAGGCTGGTAGTGATAACTTAGGTTTAATCCATCTAGTCTCAGGTTTCCTAGTGATCAGTTTAGGCTTGTTTGCTTCATTTTTGTTTCGATTTAAGAGAGAAATTATTCAGGTGCTTGCATTTTGCTTTTTGATACCTGGGTTTCTGGTTTTATGGCATATCATGGAGTATCAAGGCAATGCATTTGTGTCATCCAGTTACTCTGCTACTATATCTGCACAGATAATCTATGCAATTGTAGGTTTCACTACAATTGCCTCTGTTATAGCTGTACCATGGCTTGTTCCTATTGGAATATTGGGTACATATTCCAGATATGGAAACAACCCATCAACATTGGTTTCTGTTGACATTCAATGCAAGGCTTTGTTGCTGGAGTTTAGAGATTCTTCATATTTAATTGGGTTGTCATACATGTTATGTTGGTGTCTTCTGCAATTGTTGCTCCAACAACCAATCAATTCAATGCCTATTGTTTTACTTCTCATGCAAGTCTTGACCAGCATGCTCTATTATTCCTACAGTGGGACACAAAATAGGGAATGGGCTGAGGTTAGTTTCTATATCTCTTGTCTTGGTTAACAACTGGATGCGTTGGCCTGAAATCTCTTTAGTATGACTGAAGCACGCTACATTGTTTATGCTGCTGTATGAGGAATCAGGTTGACGTTGGCAGCTATAAGATTAGCAAATAAGAAAATATGAAATTATATGCTTGTTGAGTCTTTGATATCTTAAACTGGAAAGATATGAGAATATTTGTGCTTCCAACCAAATTTTGTTCTTGCTGAAATGCTACTAAGATTTGGGAAAAGTATATAGCATGAAACTTTGTGCATGACATTTGTTACTCAAAAACCATGCACTATTGGATGAGTGGACTGCATGGACCCATGTGGGGATCCCACTGGTCCAACTGTCCATGATTTTCATGCTTTCATGCTGCAATTAGATTTGTGTTAACTTTCACCAAAAGAGACAAAAGATGCATTTATGATAGGATGTGACAGACATGTATAAGCTGCTTGTATCTTCTGGAGTTAATTATGTTGGTTATGGTAAAATTGATATTACATCGATTTGATTTATATATTGATAGACTTACTAATTTTGTTTGCAAAAGGGCTGACTTAATTTCTAATGTTGGGTCCCTGCTCTCTCTCTCTCTCTCTCTCTCAGGTTACTGTATTGTATTATATGGGAATGGCTGGACATTTTGCTCTTGGGAACAGCAATACTTTAGCCACTATAGATGTTGCTGGAGCTTATATTGTACATATGCTCACTTTCCTGTTGCAGTTATTATTTTCTTTTCCATCGTCCAATTTAATCTGCAGATGGAGTTGTCACTACGTTATATAGATTGGTGCAACCATGGTCATCTAATTTCCAAATATTGCTTTGTTCATTGCCAGGGCCTCTCAAGTCACTCGACATTACTTTCTGGCATTTTGATGTTCATTATCACGTATGCCTCCCCCATGCTAGTTCTTCTTAGCATGGTTATGTACATATCAGTGAAGGATGCAAGCTACATAGCAACTCAAAGTGTAGATTCAGGGCATTTTCTGAAAATGATGCTTGGCTTTCCTTGCCTAGTTCCATTGGGCTTGAATTCCATTTTATTGACAGCATACACTATATTATTGCTGCTAATGAGGAACCATTTGTTTGTTTGGAGTGTTTTCTCTCCAAAGTAAGTCATGTAGAACTTGCAGTTAACCATCAGTTGCTTATAAAATGTGAAATTGTGGGATTGCCTTTACTGGCATTAGAAAGACTGGTGCTACTTGATTCTCTGACAATGAAAAACTTTCTCAGGGTTTTTTCTTAGTTTTAACTTAAGCTGATGTGACTTAAGTAATTGCATAGGATCTGTACCGAACTATGCCATCTTTGGAAACTAATGGTGTGTTTTTTCTCCAGGTACTTGTATGTGTGCGCAACAAGTTTTTGCATTTATATAGGCATCATTGTGGTTGCTGCAACTGAGATTTATATATATTTGGTGCTGGCCCTGCGAAGAAAGATGCAGATTTCAGTCACGAATGTCATTAGGTAGAGCTTTTGTGTGCTAAGAAACCCCAGTTTTGATATTTTCTAAACCATCACTGGCCTTAGTGTTTGTTTCTTCCTTTTGTTTTTCTTGGGACATCTGTTGACCAGTTTTTAATAGTTGACAAGAATATTAAGGTATACGGGGTCCATGTAATGAACGTTACTGCAAATTGCTTCGTTGGGAATTTGGCTGAAATACAGGGTTTAACATGTTTTATGCATCGGAAACATAGACAAAAGGTTCTACATTGAACTCTTTATATTTAACATCGTATTTCGTAATGTGATACCCTTTTCTTTTTCCCCAGAAAGATATTTGCGTTGAAAACAATTAGTTTTTTTTTTTTTTAACCAATAACTTTGTGGGTTGAAGTGAACTTTATGATATCGTACATTAAGATTTGGTAAAAAAGAATGTTACCCAATTAAATGGCCTGTTTTACCTAATCAAAGTGAAAAATCAGATCCTACTGTAAAATTTTAGCAATGGGGAATGAGTTTAGTTGTACTAGACTCATTTTTAGTAGAAATTAGGAGTAAAATAAAAAATTTTAATAATATTAGAGTAGTGTTCAAAATGAAAATTGTGAGTTGGAATTTCAATGGAAGGTCAGTTAATAATTAAAAAAGAAAATAAAAATCTCTTAATATTTGGAAAATATGTACACTCAATGCTAGGAACAATACCAGTCCTTATCAACCAGGACCTTCTTTTCTCTTCCTCTCTTCTCTGTACGCACGTTTATAATATCCTTGTGAGACTCGGAAACGTGTTGTGGCCTTTTGGACTCTCCTACCGTATCCATGTCACATCTTAACCTGAAGATTTACTCATCTGCCTACTATGCTTAAAACCACCGCCATTTCTGACCCAGTTCATGAACTCCATAAAAACGGCTCCTTTTCGTTCCAATATGAATGCAACATTGAAGTGAAAGAAAACCCATGATGAAAATGGCCGTAAACCACTAACGAATGGGAATGGGACATTTTGGACCTTGTGTCCGTACTGTTACTACTTATATGAGTATGATGGAGTTTATAAAGATTGTTGCTTGAGGTGTCAGAACTGTAGGAGGGCCTTTCACGGGGTGGGAGTGGGGCCGCCACAGCCGGGTATGGTGGTGAAAGGAAAAGAACAGTATTATTGTGGGATTGGGTGTTTTGCTTTAGGGTTTGATTTGAGGGGTTGCTTGGGTGACAAGAAAGGGGCAATTGGGAACGGGGATGATTCTTTCCTCGGGAAAAAGAAAGGAAATAGTGAGGGAACTAAAGATGGTTTTGGGGATTTAGTGGTGATTTCTGATGATCGTTTTGGTGATAAGGAGAAGGAAGTAAAGAAAAATGGTGATGTGGGTGTGGGCTTAGAAGGAGAAATGGTGAAGAATGTGAGAGTTGGTGGGCAGGAGAGTGTTATAACTGAGGTGAAAAATGATGGGCAGAAGAATGTGATGAGGAAGGTGAACTCGGTGGCAAGGAACGCCAAGAAGCTGATGGGGACAGGGAAGAAAATGTGAAGTTGGAATCAAGCGGAAATCGTGAAATTGGAGGGGTAGATATGAGTGCTGAATTTGGAGAAAGGGGTGGAGAAACTCAAATGGAAAAGTGCAGGCAGAAATGGAAGTGGGGAGGGGACTTTATATTCTGAGGGTGAATTGGAGTTCTTTGGAAGTGGCGAGGGGACTTTATATTCTGAGGGTGAATTGGAGTTCTTTCTTGAAGAGGATGACATCTATGTTGGTTTCGAGAATGCTGCTTGATGGAGGGTATGCAAAGATAAGGTTTCTTGTTGTCTGTTACGGGAAATTTCCGTTTTCCTCTATATAAGTTCTAGCAGGAATAGAAAATAACAGTCAAAGGCTTATACAAATTGGTTGCTGCATATCACAGTTGAGAACGAAACTGAAAATTAGTCCTCCACAATGTGGGTTATCTCAAAGCTGATAAGTAATGAAATAGTTAAGGTGTAGTTGTTGACAATATGCTTTTTAATTTTTACATTTTTCCTCATTATGTATGAAAAAGAAACGAAATTTCTACTATTGTTCTTTGAGTAGTGGTTATTTGCTCATTAAGTTATTGACAAACAAACTTGATACTGGTATATGGATTGATACCTAGTGTCCTGTTCAGTTTGACCGGATGACTTTCTTTCTATCATTAATCAAGTTCCTATATCCTGACAATTGTCAATTGGGGATATCATAGTGCTGGTAAGGAAACATTTCATTTGGAGTTTATGGTACCTGATTCTGTTCTAATGATAGTTGTAAAATGACTCTCTGTTAAATAGTATTCAATTTACATTTCTTACATTATGATTTTGTTTCGGTTATAGGTAGCATGGCATTGAAGCTGTGTTTTTAGCACTTGCGTAAGATTATGTTCTTGAAGAGATATGTTGTAGTTTCTGTAGCTAGGACGCTAGGGTTCACCTTCACTAGCCTTTTGACAACTACAATTACAATTAGTTAAGCAGCAAAGGTCTGGTACAAGCATAAGACACTTGTATAGATTAAATGATATGTAACACTTTGGAGGTGCAAGTAATGCAAATTCTCTGATTCGTGTAACTTACAAAGAAGTCATAATAGTCACAAAGCAAATGCAACTGAAAGTTTGTTGCTGTTGAAAGGAGCTGCCTAAGGCAGAAATTAGTTCTTTCAATAGAAATTAGTTCTTTCAATGTGGTTTCTTTTCTCTTCTATAAGAAATGGGGATTGACTAAAGCTTTTCAGTTTCCCCAACATCCGTTGAAACTGATAGCTGAGCTGAACAGTCTGGTGAAATACACGAACAGGTGTGATTACTTAAGCCCAGTTGATAGGTGGAAATGAGGCATGACATAGGCTGAAATAAGTTTTTGCACATAGAGCTTTTCCACCCTTTTGTTTCAGAAGAGCTATTTGATTGGAAACTTGAAGGCTTGAAAGCTTGTTGCGTAGAATAAAAGCCTCCAGCTGTTTGAGTGTAAAGTAAGGAAATATGGGATGTCTTATGTTAACTTACTGGCTAGTATCTGTTGACATAATATGAAGAAAGTATAAAATAGGCTTTCTAAGTCTTCACACGCATAAGTTGATAGGAAAGCCAATAATATACAGACCAAGAATTCTGCTCTTATTGCACTTAACCAACTTCAGTTCAGCATAGACCAATCCCTAATGACCTGCACTCTGCACGTTTTTCCCCCTTCCTGTTTAAAACAAAATGAGTAATTTCCTAGCATATATTGCATAGCTTTATCATCGAATTTTGCCCATTATTTGAAATTAAGACCTTGGATGCTGCTTAAAGGAGTTGCAAAAATTTGATACTTCAGATTACAGGATCTTGTTAAAAGATATTCCCAATGCAGAATAGAACTTTGAGATTCTCTTATTTATTAAAATTGATTTGTAATCCTCATCAGGATTATTCAAATTATGCATAGTATCCCATCTTATTTCATTCCTTTAGGAGGCAATAGCTTGCAATTATTTTACATTAATTAGCATTTACGTCTCTCCTTATGTGAAGAAAACTTCCTATAAATGGCAGACTTTTGTTTCCCCCATTATTTTATTGCGACAGGTACCATTTAATATCATCATTGTAAGGAAAAATTTCTACAGGAGTCAAACTTGTTTTCTTTCCATGGTTCTACGGCAACAGGTATCTCTCTCTTATATTTTGTTTGTAGGTAATTGATTTCTTTGCAATTCTTAAAATAGTTTGCTTATTTGCTTAACAGATGCATGGTATGCGACCAATTCCAAGTTACTATAGTTCAGGAACATGTTCAAAGCAAATTAACTTTCATTCCGTGGCAAAGTTCATGGGTATGGTAAACTATAAAAATTCACAGGGAACATCCAAATCAAAGGAAGAGGCCCAAGTGGTTTCTGCCCTGAAACACAAGGAAGCTGAGAGGAAGCGAAGAGTTCGAATCAATGGACAGTATGCCAACTTACGTAATATCCTTCCAAGCTTAATTAAAGTACGTAACGCACTGCACTTCAGAAAGATAACCAAAATGATCAATTATATCATGTTTTAGCATGAGTGCTTGCTGTTCTGGTAACACAATTATGCTAAACCACGCAGAGAAACAAAGCATCAGTGCTTGCAGAAACGATCCAGCATGTGAAAGAGCTGAAGAATACTGTGTCACAACTAAAAGAAATGCATGGTGTTGGTAGGTTGGATTGTGTATTTCCTGGTGGAACAGAAATGTTGAGAGTAGAGTACAACAAGGAGCGGGGCCAGAGGCAAGTGAAGGTCATGTTCAGCTGCGAGGATAAAAAGAAGCTAATGCCAGATATTTCAAGGGCAGTGAGGTCTGTGAAGGGAAAGGTGATGAGGGCAGAGCTGGTGACTATGTGTGGTTGGACTGAGTGTGTTTTGTGGGTTCAAGGGATAAGTGGCAATCTACAGTTAGAGATATTAAGGACTGCTTTGGATGCCATTATAGACCCTAGATTGCCAAATAGCAAGTCACAGCTCACTTCTTGATCATTTCAGGCGTTTGTAGAGTTCCATTCGAGTTAGTATAACAATGTGAGAATTTTTCTCTTAAAGAACAGTGCATATTGGATTACAAAACTAACCATAGAGGAAAATTAGTCATTGTGTATGATTAGGCTTGACAACAAACGGAAGTGAGTTGCATCCTGAATGATCAGAGATGTTTATTTTCCTATTATATAATCAAACTATCTAACCGTCGAATTCTGTTTCTTTAAGAATGAAAAATGCATATATCTAGCTCTTTGTGCTTCCTTGTTTGCATGGGTATGCTACGCTGGCATGTATTTTGTGGAAGGCAACGGATTGAAGATGAATGTCTGGTCAATGATGTGTACAGTGAACATCCCTTTTTGTCAGTTTAAATGCATGATGTATATTCATGCATATGTCAATTTGGTAGAGTTTAAGAGAAAATTTACCTATCAGTTCCGGGAAAGTAAATTAAAAGAATATAAAGAAAGAAACGAGGGACAATGATAGTATCATTTGTAGCACACATCTGCTGATACTATATTATAATAATAAATTTTTAGTTTTCATAAGTTTCAATTTTTTTACATGATTACCTTTATAGTGTGTGTATATATATATATATATAATTAAATTATATAATTTAACATAAATAAATTGAAATAAATGTAATGAGAAAATTATTGTCAAGGATCTTAAAATGAGATATGTACAAAATAAACAAAGAAAATTAAGGGGTTGATTTAAAATAAAAATGAATAAAATTATTGTCTTGAGTAATCAGTTATAGATGAGTTAGAAATTAATTTCAATTTGACTCAAATAATCTAATTTAGTATATTTTCCACATTCGTAGAAGTGCACCGATGTTTATGATTTACAAATATGATATATTCTGGATATTTCTAATAATACCGAGTGTTATTTCTATTTTGACATTTCTAATTTTGAAATTTTATCCCCGTCGGAGAAACATTCTAATTATGAATCAGATAAAGAATCAATGGGTGATGCTTGGTCACAATTCCAAATTTGTTATTATATTGATTTTGGTTAGATTAGGTTGGAACTTATTTTTATTTTTACTCGAGTCTGTATGATTATTTTAACTTTGACTCTAAAAATTCACTAAATTTAGGTAGATGTCCAAAAGACAGAAAAGAAATACCACTAACTCTTTGATTGGGATAAGAAAAATGAAATTTCATACTTAATTGATTGACCTATAAAGAGAAATAAATAAATTTTATCAGTATAAAAAATGCAAAAATAACAACTAAAAATTAGCTGCTAACTCTGTTAATAGCTATTTAGCAACTAACAAGAAATTACTACCTAAAGTTTAGCAACTAAATACTACATAATCACAAAATATATGACGTTGATTATTAGCTACAAACATGTAGAAGCTATTTAGTCGCTAAATAGTAATTATAACAACAGTAGTAGCTAAAAGGAGAAAAATAATGTGAAATAAATTTTTCTACTCAAAACATAGCGACTAACATTTTGTTAGTTGCTAATCTTAGCAATTGCTTTTGATAATAGCTAAGCAATCTCTATTTTAACGATTGCATTTTATGTAGTCGTTAAATAGTGACTAACTTTGATAGTAACTAAGTGCAAATAAATTTTGTGTAGTTTAGTTATTAACAAATGTTAGCAGCTAAACTTAGCTATTATCAAATGTAGTAGCTAAGTAGCCTCTAATTAGTGACTGCAGTTTGTGTAGTCTCTAAATAGTAACTAACAAATGTTAGTAGTTAAACAGTCTCTAATTAATGACTGCGGTATGTGAAATCTCTAAATATTGACTAACTTTGATAGTAGTTAAATGCAAATAAATTTTGTGTAACTTAATGACTAATAAATGTTAGTAGCTAAACTTACCTACTGCCTCTAGTAGTAGTTAAACAGTCTCTAATTAGTGACAACATTGTATGTAGTTGCCAAATAGAGACTAACTTTGATTGTAGCTAAGTGCAAAGAAATTTTGTGTAGCCTAACTACTAACATTTGTTAGTCGCTAAACTTAGCTACTGCATTTCATAGTAGTTAAGTAATCACTAAATATATAATATTATATAAAAAATATTAAGATATAATTAATTTTAACATATTATTAATATGTTATATATAATATATAATTTTAAATGTTATATATAATATAATATTAATACTAATATTTATTATATTATATTAATTTATTATTATTAATACATAATATTAATAGAAAATAGAATAATATAATATAATATATAATTGTAGTATATATTTTATAATTTGAATACTATTAGTTAGCTACTAAAATGATTTGTAGTAGCTAATTAGTTACTATATCATATCACTCTTTCATATGCATAAATGCACGCTACTACTCCATGCATAGATCTAAAGAGAACCAAAAACTCCTCTTGTTCCCTCATTTTCTTTCTCTTCTTTTCTACCTTTCTTTGAAATTCATATTCTCTACGTCCAATGTTACATTCAGTCCCAACCCTTTGGTGATTGATCAATTGTAGATTCGATTTAGTTTCTTGTCTTCCTGATCCAAATTAGATCTAACGTAACTTCTTTTCGATTCGCTTGCTCTTCTTCTCGAATCCGTAGCTTTGTCGTTGTCTTATTATTATTATTATTTTTGCTCCAGAGGTCTTCTACGTTCCTTTCAAGATTTTCTCTTATCTCATTTTTCCAATTACTCCATTCTGATTTCCTTTTTTTTTAACAAAAAAAAAATTTCGAGATATTTGGTTCAATTTTCTTGCTTCTTGTGAATCGAACAGGGAACTGGAATTGCACATTCTCTGTTCTTTGTATTCTTTGGTGTTGTGAGTTTGAAATCAATTATTGCTGGTTCCAATCTAGTACAGTTATTGGTTCGACTGACACTTCAGATTCTGCAAGATAATGACTTCAATGATTCGTGCAGGTAATTCTTTTTTCATTTGGTTTGGACATAAATTCATAATTCTATTTTGAAAGGAAAAATAAAGTTTGTAGTACTATATTTCACGTGGGCTAACCGGGCCGCCTGTTTCAACTCCTTACCCTTTTGACACGTGCACAATAAATGATCATTCTTGTTCTTAGTTCCTGGAAGATTACTTTCCATATTATAATTGGTAGAGATCGTAAAATTCTTGGAGGTTTGGTAAGGTAGTGGAAAGCTACTTAGCTTCCTAATTTATCAAATCAGATGTAAGATAAATATAACTGAAATTGCTTTATTATTTTGAACTTATCTTTAATATTGCTTTATTATTTTGAACTTATCTTTAATAATTTATTAGACGAGTTTCTGTTTAGCTTTCTACCCTCTTGAGGTTAGGCAAGGCTGCAATTGATTAAGCATATTAACGTCTTTGACAATTTTTCTTTTTTAGTATTGGATTGGAGGATTTCCATTACTGTCTTTTCTCTTAAATCCACTTTTAATTAAATGCTAATGCATGTTTTATTGATCAAGCAACCATCAACCATCATTTTTCCAATTATAATATGCTCATGTGAATGCATTATGTATCATGTTGATCAAAGTAATTTTTGACTAATCGTTGGTCATGGGTTTTGTAAAGTCCAGGTTGTTGAGAGGTAGAGATCAAGAGATTGCTTTTTCTTTTATTCTTACGTGGTCATAGAAATTCTAGTAGAAATTTATGATAAGCTTGCTCTAAGCCTGAATTAAACCAACCATGCAAAGGGTGGCGGCGTGCAAATTCCCAATCATCCCTCCCTCCCTCCTTAATTAATTATTCTGATTATGTTATACTCGTAGCAACCTGCAATTTTTTTTTCAAGGGTTAATACTCAATAGTAATTAACAATTTGTATCAACATGATTCTTTTTTTTTTTTTTAACTATTACTGTTGAGATGGATTAGCTAAATAACCTTTACTTGTTCTTCATTTCACTAGATTTTTTTTTAATTATTACTTTGTTTTTGTAGGTCCTTCGGTTGGTGGTCAATGGAGATTCCAAGTTCACAAATTCGTTGAGGTTAGTGATTTCCTTACTTTTCTTCAGTTAATAGTGGAATTTTGTGGTTAATAAAATCATTGTTTTTATTTAAGTTAACTAAAAGCATCTCGCTAAATGATGACTATTAATTATTAATATTTTCATAGATGAATTTACTCCAATTAATTTTAGTGTGGGATGAATTTTGATCTTGAAGTTTGTGCACATATACATCTTGTTTTTATGGTGGAACTTTTTATTTTTATTTTTTTTATGTTTTACTTTGTATTTCTGGGTAGGTCATTGTTGTTGAATTTTACTACAAATATTCATTGTTGTATCTTGTAATCAATGGGAGATATTAGATATATCATCTGCTGCTATTTTTTCTTCAAAAATTCTGAACAATTTTCTGCTATGGTGATAGTAGAAATAACTACTAAACGAACAAGTGTTTTTTTTTTTTTTGCTATAGAGTTATAATGGATGTTTATTCTAGTTTTTGATAGTTTTTTGTTTGGACCTTTTGTCATAGGAGAAGTTTTTTTTTTTTCTTCTATTTATTCAAAGTTATTGTTATGCCTGAAGGTTTATTTGATACTTGATGAATTCATTCTTGCTTAGGAGCTCCAAGAAACAAGCAAGAAGGTGAGCATTTTCTATAGACTTTGTTTTTTTCATTTTCACTGCTACTTCTTTACCTTATCAATCTGAATTCAGATCTTGGATGTGTAAGATATTATATAAATTAGGGAAACAATAGAAACTTATGCACACAACACAAGTAAAATAATTTGTGCATTTATATTATTGCATGTTGATATTCTCGTTTAATATAGTTAAAAAATAAGATAATAATTATAATAAAAAATAAATTAGTAATAATTTATTTTCTATAATAAGATATTTTCTATGAGATACTCATGTATATATATTTATAAAATTTTGCATGTATGGTCAATGACATATCCAAAGTTTGGTATATATTTTTAATAATCCTATTATGATAGAAGTTTTTTTTTTTTAATTAACTTTATATGTATATGTATATAATGCAAATTAAATTATTATTTAATTATTATATATATTATTAAATTCAATTAAATATTCAATAAAAATTATTTAAGAATTGCCCTTTCATTGAAACTTTGAGTTTGCAAGTAAATTATATTTTATTAAATCAACTTATATTATATCATATCCTCCTTTCTTTAATTGTAGTTTTCTCCCTATATTCAATTGTCATTTTATCCCTTCTTTGATGTATCAAAACATCATTGCGTTGGTAATAAATTCGTTTTATTGTTGCATTAATGAAGATGTACATATTGTTGCAGATAAAAGACTTTTTTGGCATTTGGTAAAATAGAAACGATTATCTATGTGAGGAGTTTGTAAGATGTAAAATTAAGTAAACAAGAAATTTTAACACCCTAAAATAGTTGATAAAGGGTGGATTCATTATATTGGAATTATGTAATTTATTATACATGGTATGAGAATTTTAAGTGTATTTTTTCTTTTTAAAATATAGAATTTTAATGTACATATTCTTTATTCTATTGAAACTTTAATAAATCAATAATTAATTAAATTTACTACAATATTCAATAAAAATTATTCTTATCTTAGTTATAATAAAAATTATTCTTATCTTAGTTATTATCAAAATAGAAGGTAAATAATAAATAATTTAAATTTAATCTTTTTTTAAAAAATTAGCTACTAACAAAATTAGTAGTTAAATGGTCTTTATTTAGCTACTATATAAACTTTGTTGGTCTAGGATACTCAATCCTATGATTAAAACCTCTTTTGATCTTGACAAAGTAGATTGATCATCACTAATGTTTCAAATAAGTGTTGTTTTTGCAGAATTGAATCATTCCCTTTAGAAGAAATAAAGAAGTTGATG
>CATIWR010604542.1:0-19597 GCA_949677035.1 Omphalea diandra | reverse complement strand
CATGTAACATGTAACAATTCAATCATATATACATGTAATAGAACATAATCATATCATACAATTATCACATCCACCCATTGAATCCAATTATGGTTTTTACTCACCTTTTGATGTTACCGACCTTTACGGTAGGTTTGGTTCTCTCTTTATGGCTTCCTCAAAGTTTTGAGACCCTAGAATTTGATACATACATGGTTACAAATATGTCAAAATGATTATGAATGCTTGATATGCAGTTATGGTATGATCCATGCAAGTGGACCTACTGTTTATGCATATATTCTTAATAGGGCAGACTGAGCTTGCTACACTCTTATAGCAATAACTCTGGATATACTCATCCAAATGACTTGATTCTTTTTTTCTAACTAACTAGACATATAATGAGACAACATATTCAAATTTTAGGTGAATATCAGACACACACAAAATGTGGTGAATTTTTAAATGTTGCCCTATTGCAGTGTCCTCTTAGTCTAAGTAGGTCTTGCTCTCTTAGGTGTATCTCAAATTGTACCAATCTAATTGCAATAATAATCTACCATCAATTACAAAACATATAGAGGAACATTTTTCATGTTTTACTCATTGTCTAATTCAATCTATAATGTCACCAAAATAAAGTACCAATCTCAGGATGAACAGGTTTTTAACATGCTGACAACTAGTCATGATTAAGGGACAACATCTCAACAACCATGCCGAATTTGGCAAACCTATTTCATAGGTATGTACATCATAAATAAATATACAACTTTCAAGTTTGGACAATCATCAAATTCTGAATATATGGCTATCAAATTCTTGGAAAATAGTTTTAAAAGAAATATGAGGTTTCACCTTGGTATAAAGTCAGTTTCAATCAATGAGCCATAACTCTTTCCACACAACAAATCAATCAAAACTGGTTTACAAGTGTTTAGAGAGGACATAACCCTATAAATTTCATGTTTTAAACTTTATCAAAATCAAAACATAAAGCCATCAAAATATAAGAAATAAAAGATCGAGATCATCTCAGTTCAGAATTGACCTAGTCCTATTGAAGGAGTCATATCTCCTCACATACACAAAATCAAGCAAAACTGTTTCATACACATTTATATAAGACATAAAGCTACAAATTTTTTTTTTTAGCACTTTCCCTAATTCCTCTTCTAGGGTTACAAAATCATGGGTGCAAAAATTCTACTCTAACAGCAAAATCCAACATAATCAGCTCTTGTTCTCTTGGATTACAACTTCCATCCAAGAGATCTACCTCAATTACTCCATAATTCTCACTAGCCATGCATGATTAATATGTCATGAGAGGTTAATTCCAGTTGAGAAGAAGATAAATTTACTTACTACTATCCCAGAATTGGAAAACCCTAGGCAGCTCACTCTTCTCCCTCTTCTTCTTCTTCTTCTTCGTTTCTTTCTTTCTTCCTTAGCTCTCTCTTTGTTTCTACTATAACTCACGATTTTTCCTCAAAATTTGACCCTAATGGTTTGTATTCTTATCTTCAATAAATCAAAAGATTAGGGCTGGTTTCCCATTGGTTGAAAGTTAAAAGGTTTACTTTTAGTCCCTCTTCTTCACTCCTTAAGCACTTCCATCCATCTCCTAATTCCTCGATGCTCCTTATACTTTTAATTAAGCTCTAAAATACCATTATTTATGATACTATAACATGCACACAACATAAGACTATTTGTCATGCAACTATACAAACACTACAGATATGTTCAAGTGTTCCCAAATGCAACGGTGCTTCTAAATGATTATTTATCTAATGCATATGTTCATGTGATAGTGCCAATGAATGTGGATAGGGATGTTGCAATAGATGTCTGTGACATAAGAGGGTAAAAGAAATTGGTTGTTAGGCTTTTGTACTCATGTGAATCAATTGATCCATAAGGTATCGATAGGTTTGGATGGGCTTATTTTTGGTTAAACAAAACAAGAATGCTAGGTCTTTTTAGGAGACCTTTTAATCCCCAACACCTTTAGCATTTATAGAAAAAGTAATAATACGATGAAGAAGCCAATTTGGTAGGGTGCAAATGTATTTGGCCAGAGATGTTTTTAGGTCATGTTTTGTTTCTATGGATATCTCAGACCAAAATTTGGAATACTTGATATCAAGTGCAAAGATGATAAAAAGGATATCATCTCCCACTTGAAGGTTGAAAAGGTTAGAGAATTGTTCAAAGGTAACAAAGTAAAGGTCCCTAGAAGTCTGAAAGACTAACTCATATGAATCTACTTTAGATTTGACTCTTTTGCTCAAAGGTGACTGTACAAATAAACTCCTTGACGATTTCTTCATATTCGGGTTCATCTCAAAAGATAAACTCGTTCTAGCCCAAGTTTGATAAGAAGGCATAATTTCATCCTTTATTCAAAGGGACTCAAAGAAAAAGTAGAGAGAATTTTATTGAGTTGGATTATTTTATTCGAGTTGACTTTGTATCGATCTTTCTCTTCTTTGGTTATTCCCTTCATTAAGTGCAGGGCAAGAGGGCTTAAAGGTTGGGTAATGCCTTTCCTTTTTCTGCTTTTTAAAGCTTTTTGGGTGCCATTAAAGGAAGTTGAGAGAGAGTTATGAAGGATTTGTGAGAGAAAAAGAGTTATAAATGAAAAGAAAAGTTAAAAGTAAAATGAAAGGGTGTTAGGATGGTTCAAATAGGCCAAATCCTGATGGAAAATAGCAACAAACAGTAAAAAAATGTATTAAATAAGGAGTTGGCATCACTTGACGGTCAAATCAATCAATGCCTGACAGTTACATAAATTTGAGACTGTGAACCTCAGGTCGCGACTGCTAATTACAAAAAGTTTGACTAACAGTTAAGAATTCCTAAAAAAATGAAAGAGCCAATAGTTAAAAAATTTGAATTTTGAAAGAATTCATGATGGCAATTAAGAATAGTGATCACAAATTATATGGTTGAATGAAAAATGATGAGTGCTAATAAATAGTGATCGAGATTTGACCATAGCAACCATAAATTACAAGGCAAAAAGAAATGTAAAGAAAGGATATGAGTTGGCCTTTATAGTTGTGACCCACTCAATGTAATGATGATTAATTCTAGCAAATTGGCATAAAATATCTCAATTGCTTAAAGAACAAACACATCCAACATTATCAACATCTACAAATATCAAACACAATCATTCAAAGTGACAAACATAATAGGGAATATGAAGTGAGATATAACTTTTACCCTAGGGAGCTTTCATTAAGCATCCTTAGCTGCCTCTTAATGAAGTTCATCCTCTATTGATTAAGGTGTTTAGTGAAAATATCTACAAGTTGATGATTGGTGTTAATAAACTCTAACACCACATTACCATTTTAAACATGATCATTAAGAAAATAATTCCCAATGTCAATGTGTTTGCTCCTAGAGTGTTGGATGGGATTCTTTGAAAGATTTATCACACTTGTGTTGTCACATTTGTTGGGCATGTGATCAACATATTTTCCATAACCCTTTAGTTTTTATTTCATCCAAAGAACTTTGGTGCAATAACTCGTCGCCACATATTTCACTTCGGCGGTGGATAAGATAACTAAAACTTGCTTTTTCTAAACCAAGAAACTAAGCATTCTCCTATAAATTGGCAAGTTCCATAAGTGCTCTTTCTATCTAATAAGCTACCAACAAAATTTGCATCTGAATACCCTAAAAGACTAAAAAGATAAATTCCTATAATACCATAAACCTAAGTGCAATGTGCCATGTAACTATTTAAGAATCCTTTTAACTACATTCAAATGAGATTCCTTAGTGCATGATTGAAATCTAGCACACATGCATACACTAAGCATGATGTCAGGTCTAGAAGCAGTGAGATAGAGGAGAGAACCAATCATACCTCTATACCTTTTTTCATTAATTAGCTTATCTGATTCTTCTTTGTCTAGTTTAATGGTAGCACTCATTAGTGTCTTAGATACTTTGTATCCCTCCATGCCAAATTTCTTAAGTAGATTTTTTGTTAACTTGGCTTGCTTGATGAAGATGTCCTCTTTAGTTTGCTTGATTTGTAGACCTAGGAAGAACTGAGCTCTCTCATCATGCTTATCTCAAATTCCCTAGTCATACACTTAGAAAAATCTTAATAAAGAGATTTATTATTAGCACTAAATATAATGTCATCAACATATATTTGCACAATGAGTGTATCTTGATTGTGCCTTTTTACAAATAAAGTTATGCCTTTTTACAAATAAAGTTATGTCAACTTTCCCTTTTTCAAGATATTTAGTAAAAGAAATGAACTAAGCCTTTTATGCCAAGCTTTTGGAGCTTGTTCCAAATCATATAAGGCTTTAGTTAATTTAAAAACATGATTTGGAAAAATATGAGATTAAAAACTAGGAGGTTGTTTAATATAAACTTCCTAATTAATGAGACTGTTTAAAAATGCACTTTTAACATCCATTTGGAAAAGTTTAAAATTCATGTGACAATCATATGTTAAGAGAATCCTAATGGCCTCTAATCTTGCTACAATAGCATAGGTTTCATCATAATCAATGCCTTTTTCTTGATTATACCCCTTTACAACCAATCTAGCTATGTTCCTAGTGATGAAACCTTGCTCATCTAACTTGTTCATAAACACCTACTTGCATCCCATAATATGGTGTTCCTTAGGCCTAGGAACTAGTTCCCATACTTTATTTCTCTCAAATTATTAAGTTCCTCTTGCATAGCAATCATCCAACTTTCATCAACTGATTTTGGCTCAAATTAAGAAGCAAATGCACGATTATTATCTAATGCTTTAAGTTGAGATCTAGTACTTAGTCTCTTAGATGTCTCATCAATTATTAGATCTTTTAGGTAATGTTTAGAGAATCTCCAATCCTTGGGATAATTTTAAGCTAGAATTCCTACTTATGGTAGGGTTCATTTTCTTCTTTTGATGACTTGTTTTCTTCAAGGTCAATCACCAATCCTCTTGAAGTTGAATCTAGCTCCAATTTCTCAAAATCACTTGCAAGACTATCAATAAAAAAACCTTTCCCAAGATTAAGTTTACTAGATTCATCAAACATAATATTCATAGTCTCTTTAATAATTATAATACTTTTATTAAAAACTATGTAGGCCTTACTAAAGATGGAATAACCTAGAAAAATACTTTCATTTGTTTTATAGTTAAAATTTCCAAGGTAGTCAGTCCTTGGTATTTAAAATGTAGCATTTGCATCCAAAACTCTTAGGTATGAGATTTTAGGTTTTTTACCACTCTAAAGTTCATAAGAAGTTTTGTTAAGAATAGGTCTTTTGAAAACATGATTAGCAATATAATAAGAAGTATTGATGGCTTCATCCCTAAAGTAATTAGGTAAAGAATACTTATTGAGCATGGTTCTTACCATCTCTACTAATGTTTTATTTTTCCTATCTACAACACCATTTTGTAGTGGTGTTCTAAGAGTATAAAAATTATGAGAAATCTTATTCTCTAGGCAATAAGATTCAAAAGAATCATTTTGAAACTCCTTTCCATGGTCATTTCTTATAGAAGAAATGAAGTAACCATTTTCATTTTTAAATTTTTTTGCAAAATTTTTAAAAGCATCAAAAGTGTCATTCTTATGAGCTAGAAATGACACCCTAGTAAACTTATAATAATCATCAATTAAGACAAATGGATAATACTTCCCACCTAAACTAGCACTCCTAGTAGGTCTAACCAAGTCCATATGGATAAGTTGAAAGAGTCTAGATGTACTTACAACAAAGTTTGCTTTAAAGGAAGTTTGATATTGCTTTCCCATTTAGCAAATTCCACAAGTCTTGTCTTTTGAAAATCTTAGCTTGGGAAGACCTTCCATTAGCTCTCCTTTAGATAGGGTTTATAAGAGCTTCATGCTAGCATGACCAAGTCTTCTATGCCATAGCCAAGCTTCATTGCTAAGAGACATAAGACACTTGAAAGATTGGTTAGCCAAATTATCTAAGTCAATTAAGTAGGTATTGCCCCTCCTTTCACCCTTAAAGATTACCATTTTATCCATAAAAGTGGTAACTTGACATTCTCTAGGGTCAAAGGTGACTTTGTTACCTTTATCACATAATTGACATACACTAGGCAAATTGTGTTGTAAACTATCTACTAAAGGAACATTATTAATAAGTGAATAACTATTCTTACTAACTATTCCAATGCCAATTACTTTACCCTTGGCATTATTTTTAAAAGTGACATTGCCACCTTCTTTCTCTTTTATAGCTAGAAATAGTTTTTTGTTACCTATCATATAATTTGAGCACCAATTATTCATATGACAATTATTGTCTTCATTAGTGGTTACCATACAATCCTACATAACACAAATCGATCACTTTTATTTAGGTGCCCAAGCCCCTTAGGGGTTAAGTCTTGAAGGGCCCTCTTATTTGAGGCGAGCCTTCCTAATATAGCAAAAAGTGTATATATGAGCAAACTTCATGGAATAATGATATTAGAGTTTGGACTTGTAAGTCTTTGTCCTATGTGTAACTTTAGTATGAGTAGAGGGCTTTCTCATACTGTGATGGGGAGAATGTGAGCAAGTGCATGAATGATTAGGAGCAATGGAGAATTTTCTATGTGCTAGGGTGAGCATGCTTCTTAGTGTAGCTGAATGCATGATTAGCCTTTTTAGGCTTAGGCTTTAAGCCTTGAGGTGCCTTTCCCTTGACTTTGGGCATGGGTGGCTTAGTGTTAATTACCTCACTACTAGATGTTTGAGGTGCTGAAGCTTTAATAAAAGTAGTGAGAAGGGGTGTAGATGATGAAGCTCCATTGAAACCTATACCATGTCTTACTGGGGCAAGTCTTTGAGATACAATTAATGTATTTAAGGCTTCCTTCCCTTTGTGAAACTTAGAAATAAAATTTCTAAGCTCAATTACCTCTCATTTTAAGGTATCATTTTCCTTTCTCAAGGAGTTTAGAGAAGAAGAATATTTAGTAAGTCTTTCAATAGATTTTTTGAGTTTAAGGAGTTCAAAGAAGAAAAATATTTAGTAAGTCTTTCAACAGATTTTTTGAGTTCTTCACTTGAAGTCCTCAACTCACTTATAAGCTCATTTAATGAGTTAAACTCATTTTTCAGTTTTGAGCATTTCTTTTTGTAAGTTTTCATTTGTGAACTATATTTGTCACATCTCAAAGTAAGAGCTTCTAAGAGCTCATCATCTACATCATCCAGCGCAACATAATTTTCACTACAATGAGGAAAAGAACTTATCTTATTAGAAGAGTCTTCTTGTGCCATGAAACATAGATTTGCCACTTCCTCATCTTCATCCTCCTCATTAAAGCTATCATCCCAAGTGGCTTTGAAGCTTTTCTTCTTTTTTTTGTCCCATTTCTTCTTTTTTTTTTTTTAGCTTGGGGAAATCATACTTGTTGTAGCCTTACTTGCCACACTCATAACACTTTACTTCACTCTTCTTTTCTTTAAGGTTAGGAGATGCCATTGTGAAGTTCCTTCTATTCTTTCTTCTTCTTGTAAGCTTTTTGGTCCTTTTAGAAAACATGAATCTTCTTTTTCACTATCATAATCACTTGAGATAACCTCTACTTTTTTGTCTTTGGTTGTGGATTTTAGAGCTAAGGTATTATTCTCTATTTTTTTTTTTATTCTTATCCCTTAGCCTTCTAATCTTCTACATCTCTTAATTTTTTTCAAGGCTAGCTCATGAGTAAAAAGCTTGCCTATGAGGACATATGTTGGCACTTTTCCAATTTATGGACTTGACTTTTGAATACTACATATCTTAGCACCAAACCTCTCAAGAGGTAAGGATTCAAGTATTTTTAGTGTTCACCTCATTCATGTTTATGAAAATGGATAGGAATCTATTCATCATATTGGTGATGCTTTCGTTGTCTTTCATCATAAAAAGCTCTTATTCAGTCACATACATCTCTAATATGCTTGATTTCACCAAAGTTGTGCCTTCATGGTAATTCTCTAAAGCTGTTCAAATTCCATGGGCTATAAGGCAATGTTGTACTCTTCCTTTTTCTTCCCTTGATAAAGAACTAAGAAGAATTGTCGTTGGCCTTTTATTCCTTCCATTTGATCTTTTATGAGCTTTCACCCATCCTCTATTAGGATTAACTCTTCACTTTCATCGACATCTTAGTAGGAGGCTTATACTATTTTACCATAATATCCCAAAGATCTACCACATCACTATCCAAATATATCTCCATCATATACTTCCAATGTATATAATTAGATCCATTGAAGTTTAGCTTGAGATGGGTGTGGATTCCTTTTTCTGACATTTGTCTTTACTCACTCAATTAAGGGCTTCAATGAGACCTTGCTTTCATACCACTTGTTGTCCCTTAACCAGCAAGAAAAGGGGTTGGTAAGGAATTTAAAAATTTGTAGGGAAGGTGAAGAATATGGAAATTGAAAAAGTAGGATAAGAAGTGAGCACATAATATTTTATAGTGGTTCGAATGTTAATGAACTCTACATCAACTCCCCAATTCCTCAAAAGTGGGTGTTCCACTAACACTAAATGGTGTTTCCAAGCTCATACCAAACTTGGACATTTTGTGCTTTATGGCTTACACACAACAACCTTATAACTTATGTTTTAAGGCTCATACAAAAACCTCTCTAGTGTTTTCCTAAAGGCTCACACTTAACTTATTACAAGAGTTTTTCAAGTAAGGCTAACTCTCAAACCTAATAACAATGGTGTTTAGTGCTCACACTTAACAATATTAAATCACATACAAAGAATTAAAGGTTGAGAAACAAAATTGCAAGAGTTTGGCTATATTTATTGTTTTTCCCTTGCATTCATATTTGTTTAGTGGAGTATTTATAGGTCACAACTACCAAAGAGACGTTACTAAGAAACTATGTCTAAATCACTAAGGCAAGCTAAGCATATATTGTATTAAATGTCTGTTAGACTAATTTCATGGTCGTGACCGATAAGTCATAGTCGCGATTTCCCATCTTGCGCTAAAAAGGTAGAAGCCACAATAGAGAGTCTCATTTGTATCTAATGGCTAGTCCACATGGCATGTTGTTATTGGCCTTTCAAGAAAAATACTCGTTGTGTTCTTCCAACCAACCAAAAGTTGCGGTCACGATTTAATTTCTTATTGGACATAACTAACATTATGAATCCTTCTGTTTGATAAGGGGAAATTGCTTTAGCAGGTCATGGTCTTGAAGGCTATTTGATCCATGCGAATTTTGATATGTTAATGGTTACCTTGGACACCTAGCAAGCTCTGGTTATGAACTCAGTTCTCTGCAAACAACTATAACATTTACGATCATGATTCGCAACTTGATGGTCACCATAAATTCATCTATTTGGTCACTATTACTTTCTTGCTTAGGTCGCAACAACAATTGCTTCGTGAATCTGTTTGGACCAAAGTCATTCATTCTTCTTAAAAGGTTGCAGTCACAAATTTGAAGTCTTTGGTCACAAATTAGGATGTCTTTCATAAAGTTTGAGACTTAGACTTCCATCCAACTTTTAATGCATACCTATCTTAAAAAATTGTAAAATCAACACTTAAAAAAGATGTTAAAACATATCAATCTACATTGTCAACATCAAAAGAGAGTTTTGACTAAGGTTTGACCAACCTAGTCTTACAGTTACCACTTCTTATGGGGAATCTTTATCCTCTAGTGAAATGTAAAAGAAATTCCCTTTAAGTGCAACCATAGTTGTGAGCACCAGATTCTAGGCCTTAGGATGTAAGCCCAATGATGAATTACTAAAATTATTCCTTAGAATACAATGGGATTGAGAAAAAGAAGAAGAGCAAGGCCTTAGAAAATTTAGGATTAAAAGCTAAGCCCAAGCCCATAATGCCAAAAGCCCAAAACTATCAATCCTGGTTCAATGGGCTGTGTAGCCAACTAGCCTAAGTTATATAGCTAACTACTTGGTTGCATAGCCAAGTGCAAAACCCTAGCTAGCATAAGATTTTATAATTATGTCCCTTGTAAAGTATATGGTTGTACAATGAATTAAGTAGGTTGTGCAACCAATCAGTTAGCTGTATAAACCACTTAGAAACCCTAAATTTCAAGCCTTTCGTGGTCCATTCTATTGTGGGACATGACTACCACGCAACCAGAGCCACTCCAAACCCTGATGCATCCTTCTTCCTCTATAAATGCCATACCATTTGGAGAGGAAGAAGAGGCATGGATAACTCTAATTTAACTCTGCTAAAATCTTTATAAAAATATCTTTAAACACAAATGACTTAAACCCTAATCAATCCATGCTCAAACCTAAGGTAGGACAAGCCCTTTGTATTACATTCCAAGCATTCCTATTGCATTTTAGAGGTTTAAAATATAATAAAGTGCCTCTAAGGGTAAGAAAGGCATCAAGAAGCATCCAAACCCTCTTCCTTTCCCTCATCTTTTTTTTTTTTGGCTTTTAAATTCAGAATTAGAAAGGCCATACACACCTTTTTGCAGTTTGTACAAACCTCTAATTAGGCTTTATAGACCACTAGTTGATTTGTACAACCCTATTTTCCTACGAACAGGTTGTGAAAATCCTTCTTCCTTCTACTTAAATTCCTTCTTTCTTTTTAGCTATTTTGGAAACCTTGGGAGTTCAAAATGGTAGAATTTCACGTAGTCCTCATGGACCATGATCTACATTCCACCAAAACCAAGGGCTAGGATCAAGGTTTCAACTTATTTTCTTGAGTAGAACATTGATGTTTTAATTGCATTTATGTTTCATATTCGTATTCCATCATGAGGATTATTTTTTTTAGCCATCATTAAGTGAGGCAATTTTAGTCTGTATGACCTTAAGTACTTACAATCCCAATAGGGATAATGATTGAGTTCATATTATTTTCTTTCTCTTTTTACTTAAGTGTTTATATATATAGTTCTTATTAGGAGAAAAGTTCAATTTTAATGACCACTAGCATTTTATGTCTCATACATGAAGTCTTTTGCATGTTAGCCTTATGAGTTTCCATTTTGAGTTTATGAACATCTTAGCTCTCTTCATGGTTAATGGTGTGTTTAGAAATTCTTTGGCTCTTTTATATATGCATTTTTATTAATGTTGAAATGCCATTCATATTATGTGGGTATGTTAATTATTAACATTTTAAAAGCATGCTTAGGTTTTTTTACTTAGAGATATGGTAAGATGTTTATATGAGTCTCATTTTCTTTATTTTGGTGCTATTGTTCTCATGATGGCTACTAATTTGTGTGTTTTTTTGGGTGCATATGCTCATTTGAATTATACCATCAATAGTGATCTTAACAATCATTACCTAGAATACTTATGCATTTTGTGAATGATGGACATGTATAAGCTCCCTATGTCATGTTGCATAATCCCTTTCCCCTTGAGATTGATTATGTGAATGATGGATATGCATGACCTCTTTTATTATGAAGTATGACCACCTATTCCTTTTTTTATATTGATTATAAGGATGATTTGACTTAATTAATTGAATTACGTTAGAAACATGCTTAAGGTCATTAACTGGACTAACTAACAACATGGTTAAAGTGGTAAGAAGTGAACCAAAAATGCCTGAAGGCTGGATCCCAATATTCGAGTAATTTGGAGGTGCCTAACCTTTTCCCTAAGCCATACCCAATTTTCAAACCCGATCTCTAATGGGATGAAGATGAATTAAGCCTTTCAAATGACTTTGTTAGGTTCAAATTTCACCTTGCCTAAATTCTTATTTCGACCAAAGTTAGGTGGCGAGTCCACATCTTCTAAGGATGATACTAATGTGTTATCTTATCTTGTCTCCTGTTGACCACTAATAAAATGCTTTAAATTTATGTGAGGCCTAAAGGATCCCCTGTTAATCCAATCACATGCCCCTTTTTAGGGTTCTTACCAATGTAAAACCCTTATCATCTTAATCTCTTGTTGGTTGATAAAAGGATAGAGTCATAAGCAGGATTTCACATCTTTGAATAAAATGTCGAAGGCACTCATAGTGGCGACTTTACTGAGGACTCAAAATTGACTTCTTGTTCAATCTCTAGTTCACTTTTATAATTTTAACTTTGAAATTGATTGGTTTAAACTAAATTCATGTCACCTGCACACGTCACCACTTACATTAGGTCTGCCCTTAGAAAAAATTATGGATTCTCCAAACTGGAGACTTAAGCTCCATTTGGGTTTAGAAGATGAGGAGTGTTCATCACTTATAAGCTAAGTATTCTTTTTAATATATCAAATAAGGGGTTTACGATAACCATCCCCAAGCGTGTGGGGGCCATTAACTACAGTAGCCAACTTAACCATTTATGTAAATGTAGGAGCCAGTAACACCTTGGAATAACATGCCCTTTTGTCTGCATTTCTTCTTGAAAAGAAAGGTTGAAGTTCTCAAAGGATATAGTTAGGTTTTCTTTTAAGTAAGTAGTAATGTTATTCCATTGCCTTTTAATGTAATTACCCCCTACATAAACACTTGTATATTCCCCTACCCTGTTATATAAAGAGTTTTTATTTTCCATGTAACATTCGTGTACATCCCTCTTTTCCTTACTAAAGGAATTCCTCATTTCCTTATACATATTCCTCCTTTAAGTAATGTAAAGAGTTATTTCTTATTATTGTTTGCTATTCTTCTATGTATATGTTCTTTTGAGACTTTGACCCTTCTTGGTCTAAAGTGATTGCATACATTCTCTACCTTTCATTAGTGGAAGAATGAGACCTCATTTAAGAAAGAGCCTTTAGACCTCGTATGTGGGAGGAATAATACTAGAAGGCTCTTTTACTAATAACATGTGCATATCATGCATAAACGCATTTATTACTTATACATGCATCATACTAATAACCATTGTCTTGCAGCCATCATAGCTCTATCCAAGGCCTTATAAAAGAGAATGGGGACTTGACTTGTTAGAAAAAGTAAGACACTAAGCCCGATCCAAAGAGTTAAATCACTCATGGAACCTACCGTACCACCAAAAAATTTTAAAGAAGATGATGGCTAACTTTAATCATAAAATGGAGGAGTGGATTAATAAAGAGGTGAGCAGATGTGTTAGTGAGATTTTAAAGAGGGGAAAGTATTTACTAACAAGAATAACAAGGGCAAGGCACCCCATCTTGTGATGATTGTAATGAACATGTTCATTTACAAATCATGGCATCCATGTCCAAAAATACATATTCATAAAGGTGATATTCATCATACATACACAATCCAATATGCATTTAATGTACATATATGTTAACTATTATTCAAGGCTAGAGACTATAAATTGGTTCCTATCTAGATGTATGTACATGACACAAGGAGAGAAAGAGTTAGAATTCAGCCAATAACTTGTGGTCCATGAGTCTCTAAGCAAAACTTTATGCACCAAGGTATCCAAACCCTGTGCTTCAGTATCTGAAAATATAATTGCGATTTGGTGAGTCACGACTTAAAGAATAAAAACAATAATCAAATTCTTATGGCACAACTAATAATCAAATATCATTAGGATACATTACAGGTATAACAATTGACTATGCAAGTGCAAGTGCAACAGATTGATTTTTATCGTAACCTTGCAAGGCAAACACCGTTCCTGAGAATACATGTGATTCAAGTGACATTTGATTTTGATGGCTAGCATATAACAAGTGAATCATTTGATCAATAACATGTGCCAATGGGACATATTTGTCCATCTTCCATGTGATTTGCAAGTGTTTGACAAGCCGGTCACAACGTCTTTTTAGTTCCATATGCAAGTGTTCATAACAATGGTATACCAAGTAATGATTAAGAGCATATAATTCTCACTTGACTTGTATTCACATGTAAAATGTAACAAGTCAATCACGTATACATGTAATATAACATAATCATATTATAAAATCATCACACATATAAATTAGAATCTAATTACGGTTTTTACTCACCTTTCGATGTGACCAACCTTTATATAGGTTTGGTTCTCTCTCTAGGACTTGCTCAAAGTGTTTAGATCTTAACATTTGATACATATATGGTTATAAGTATGTCAAAATGATTATGGATGCTTGGTATGTAACTATGGCATGATCCATGCAAGTGGACCTAGTGTTTATGTATATTTTCCTTATGTGGCAGCCTGAGCTTGCTATACTCTCATAGCAATAACTCTAGGTATACTTAGTCAAATGCTTCATTCTTTTTTTCAAATAAACTAGACACATAATCATATAACATACTAAAATTCCATATTAATATAAAACATATAGAAAATGTGGTTAATTTTTGAATTTTGTCATGTTTCAATGTCATCTTTGTCTAAGTTGGTCTTACATTCTTGGGTATACCTCAAATTATAAAAATCAAATTGCAAAATTGATTTACCAGGAGGTATGCAATACATGATGGAGCATTTTTTATGTTGTACTAATTGTCTAATTCACTCTATAAAGTCACCAAAACAAATAACCAATCTCAAGGTAAGCAAGTTTTCAACATGGTGACAATCGGTCATGATCAAGGGGGCAATATCTCAACAACCATAATAAATTTAGCAAAAATATTATATATTTATGTATATCATAGTAAATATAAAACTTTCAATTTTAACACATCATCAAATTATGAATCTATGGCTATCAAATTCTTGGAAAACAGAATTAAAAGACATGTGAGGTTTCATCCTCGTAAAGGGTCAATCATAATCAATGAGCATATCTCTTTCCACACAACAAAACAATCCAAACTGATTTACAGGTGTTTATAGGGTATATAAACCTACAAATTTCATGTTTTATACTTTATCTAAATCCAAACATAAGGTCATCAAAATATAAGAAAATAGAAAGACTAAGGTGATTTCAATTGGTTGTGAACCAGCCCTAATGAAGGAGCCATAACTCCTCACACACACCAAATCAAGAAAAACTGTTCCATATGCATTTATATGGGGCATAAAGATACAACTTTCATATTTTGTACTTTTCCTAATTCCTCTTCTACGGTTATACAATCGTGGGTACAAAATTCTGCTCTAACAACAAAATCAACATAATCAGCTCTTGTTCTCTTGAATTTCAACTTGTATCCAAGAGTTCTACTTCAAATAATTCATAATTCTTGCTAACCATGGATGATTAACATGTCTTGAGGGGTTAATTTCATGTGAGAAGAAGTTAAATTAGCTTACCTATTTTTCCAGAACCATAAAACTTTAGGCTTCCTTCTTAGGCAGCTCACTCTTTTCCCTCTCCTTACTTCTTCTTCTTCTTCTTCTTCTTTCCTTTCTTTCGTCCTTAGCTCTCTCTTTCTTCTATTGTACCTTATGTCTAAGCTCTGTATTATGATCCTAAAAGGTCAAAAATTTCACTTGTAAACCTATTGTAACAAGACAAAATCATGGTGTTGCATTCCTATTGGTTAGAAGTTCACTTTCCTCTTTTAATCCCTCTTCTTCACTCCTTAAGCACCTCCATCCATCTCCTAATTTTTAAATGCTCCTTATACTTTAAAATAAGCATTATAACACCATTATTTATGATGCTATAACATGCACACAACATAAGACATTTTGCCATGCAACTATACAAACATTACATATATGTTCAAGTGTCCCAAATGTAATGGTGCATGTGTCATCATCGTGCTTATCCAATTCACGTGTCTAAATGATCATTTATCCAATGCATATGTTCATGTGGGATTTTAAATCATTTATGCAATGACTATGTTCATGTGATAATGCAAATGAATGTCGATAGGGATGTTACAGTGATTGATGATAATTTATTTGGGATGAAGGAGTATTGCAAGAGTAAGATCATTAAGAAGGTGAGCAGTACTACTATTGCTCTTAATAAACTTATGGAAAGCAAGAAGGAGAGCACTCGATTTGATGACTAGCATTGAGGAGTTGCTTACTTATAAACTTGATAAACTTTTAGCCAACTTTTATATGTCTGAACTCTTAAAGTTTACAACTACCCAAAATTCAAAGAACCATGTTCACTCATATTTATTAGTCATGAAAGCATCTAGGGCACCCTACTGACACCATGTTGGAACTTTTTTATCTATCTTTAGAGTGATTTGCTAAGGCATGATATTTCAATTAGCCAAAAATAATTAAGGAGGATTGGAAAGAGTTAATAGAGGCTTTTGTGAAGCATTATGCTTGTAATTCAGACCTAGAGGTTACTCTATAAGATTTGGAGTCTTTAAAATAGAAAACTGGCAAAAGTTTCAACAACTATATAAGAAGGTGAAAGAAATAACCTCTAAGGCAACTACTAGACTGATTGAAAGAGAACAAGTTCGGATGATTATAAAGGGAGCATTACCCAGTATTGGCACCAAAATCAGGGTATGTTAGTAAGAAATTTTGAGGACTTTAGAAAAGCTAGTTTACAAGTTAAAGAGCTAAAGATGGAGTAAAAAAGGTATTATAGGGGAAAAAGAAGTGTCTCATCTCAAACCCAAGGAGAAGGAAACAAGACAACTGATGTGAATACAATAACAGCTTCGAGGCAGTTCACATATTTAAGGATGCCTTTATTTATGGCATTTGAAAGACTGTAGAAGAAGGAAGTATGGAAGCCTCTAGCACTTAGATTGCCTTCTAATTTGTTATTGAGGGGGTATGATGCTAATGCATGTTGTGCTTTTCATGAAGGAGCCAAGCACGACAATAATGACTTTTACAGGTTGAGGCATGAGATTCAAGATCTTATTGAAAAATAGATGATTGTTTTGCCCAATGCTAAAAGATCGAGTATAAGGGAAAATCTTTTCATGAATTATCATAATGTTCCACATTTAAACTATGGGACATTTATGATAGATTCTAGAATTTTTTAGGAAGTCGTCATTGCTACCATTAAAGAAGTATTGAAGGAGGTTGTTATTCTAGCTTCCACATTCAGTATAAAAAAAAATGTTGATTTAGCAATCAAATTTAGCTACCACATGAGAATGATCTTTAATTAGCTACCACTCAACAACCACTCTATTACCATTTGGAGTTGAATTGAGAGAAAATGAAATTAGCTATCATTTTGCGACCAAATAGAGACCATAAATTAGCAAAGATATAGTGACCACTTAAGGTGGTCTCTAAATGTGGAGGAAAAAAAAAAGTAGGTTAATTAGCTACCACTTTGAGATGACAAAGCGAAAGCTATTTAGCAACAACAAAGTTGTGGTCATTATTCTTGGCACCATAAAGTGGTGCCAATACTAGGTACTATTTAGAGACCACAAATTATGGTATTTAAATAGCTATGTCTTGTGGTCTTTAAATCTATTGGAACACATTCTATTTAGCCATCAAATTTAGTGAACACATGACAAAGTGGTAGCTAACTTTGATGAAATGGAACAAGTTTAGCTTCCATGTGATAATGTGGTAGCTAAATTGGATGATTCATATATTTAAAATACAATTATATAATTATATACTAGAATTTAATTAAAATATAATTATATTATAATACAATTATATATTAAAATCATGGTGTTAGTGACCATAATAGATGTGGTCACTATTTTATATGTATAAAATAGCTACCGCATAAGATTTGGTAGCTATTTCGCATGTATAAGATAGGTACCACAAAAGAAGTGGTAGCTATTTTATATGTATAAAATAGAGACCACATAATATTATATAATTAAATATTATATCATTATATAAATATATAATAATTATATATTTATGATAATTATAATTATATTAATACTAATTATTATACTTATATTAATATTATATATAATATATAATATACTATATTTTTATTATATGCATATAATTTAATTATTCAATATTTATTATATATTATATTTATTGGATTATCTATATTAATATATTATTATGTATTAATTATATTTACTAATTGTTATTTATATTAAATTAATTATTAATTACATTTGTATTAATTGTATTATATTATTATTTGTTACATATTAATACTATTTACAAGAAATATAGTTAGTAACCACATGAAATGTGGTAGCTAAGTAGGAGAGGCAAGATAGCTTTTGAAGTAAAATAATGATCACAGCTTATATGGCCGCCATTTTTAATGTGAAATAACAACCATATAAGTTGTGGTTGCTACGTAATGTGAATTTGTGTAACACCAAATAGCGACCACGACTAATGTTGTCATTATTTTTAATAGCATTATCTATGCTCAAGGCAAGGGCAGAGGTAAAAAAGAAAACAAATCCTTAGTTTATCAAAACTCAATAAAATCCCCAATCCTCCCATTTTCCCAAAGCTAAAAACATCAAAGAAATCACCTTAAGCCATAATGGAAGAACAAAATCAGCTAATAAAATGCATAAGAAAATGAGATTGATGAAGAAGAAATCGAAGAAGTCAATCGAAATCAAAGAAGAAATCGAGAAATCCTTAGTTGGTGTTTGCTTCTCTGTTTTGAAATCAACTAAAATCAAAGAAAATGTAGATCTAGTTGATAAGAAGCAAACAACCAAAACTTAGATTTTCAATGGCTTAGTTCTCATTTTAGAAATTAACCCCTCTTCTTTTGTTTTATAAAAATAGAATCAATAAATCCAAAATGGAGGCACACCTATACCAAAGGGGTTTGTATATCCATTTAATTAATTTCATTTCAAATCTTCTTCCATTTGTGGTGATGAAAATGTAATGATGTTGATTTTTTAAAAAACAATTTTACTTTTGTTGATTAGATTCTTTTATTTGTTTACTTATAGATGGATCCCAAGTTTGTTAAGAACTAGAGGCACCTAGGAAGCATAATTAAAAAAGCTTTTATTTGTTGATTCATTTTTTAGTTTTGCTTATTTTACACTATTAGACTAATTTCATCTAGACACTTCAAAGTTTTGATTTTCCTTTTTGTTTTATTCTTTTTTAGGTTAAAAGAGTTATTTTTTATTGATTAAAATTATGTTCTTTGTAGATATGTTATGGTGGTGTTATTGTTTGGTGGATCTATCA
Organism: Omphalea diandra; assembly: GCA_949677035.1. Classification (NCBI taxonomy): domain Eukaryota; kingdom Viridiplantae; phylum Streptophyta; class Magnoliopsida; order Malpighiales; family Euphorbiaceae; genus Omphalea; species Omphalea diandra. The sequence continues at coordinate 617 of CATIWR010604542.1, read as the reverse complement.
ATAGGTACCCTAGATGATCTTCTTTTACATGTAGAACTTAAAAATGGAGTGAAACTAGGTTGCAATGACATGAGATTGGAACAAAAATCAGACACTTTGACAATTGACAATGCCGTGATAGTGTTCTTGCAAAGCCTCACTGAGAATTTTGTCATAGTCTTATGTGTTTGATTATGTATTAGAATAATGCTCTTTTTGTTTTTCTCCTTCTTTTTTCTTTCTAGTTTTTTATGGTCTCTAACTCTCCATGTAGATTCCATGTTTGCATGTGTGTATGATGCCTATAGGTTGTCTTCTTTCACACCTATATCCTTCAATTTTGAAACCTGACGGTACAATTTTTTGCTTGAAAATCTAAGGCAAAGTTCCTTCAACAACTTAGAAATTTATGTTGCATGTATTATTGGGAAACATTATTTGCTCAAAGGTATTCTTGAATTGTAAAAGAAATCTTATGATTATAGTGTTTAGTTAGGTTTGGCTTCTCATATATATATGTATATATATATATATATATATATATATATATATATATATATATATATACAGATTTTATATAATACAAAAAATATGTGGAACAACTCTCTTAACGATATATGAGTTTTTACGATTTTGGT
>CATIWR010604522.1:0-20894 GCA_949677035.1 Omphalea diandra | reverse complement strand
AATTCAATCATATATACATGTAATAGACTATAATCATATCATACAATTATCACATACACCCATTGAATCCAATTATGGCTTTTACTCACCTTTTGATGTTACCGAACTTTACGGTAGGTTTGGTTCTCTCTCTAGGGCTTCTTCAAAGTTTTGAGATCCTAGAATTTGATACATACATGGTTATAAGTATGTCAAAATGATTATGAATTCTTGGTATGCAGTTATGGTATGATTCATGTAAGTGGACCTAGTGTTTATGCATATATTCCTAATAGGGTAGCTTGAGCTCACTACACTCTCACAACAATAATTCTAGATATACTGATCCAAATGACTTGATTCTTTTTTTATAACTAACTAGACACATAATGATACAACATATTCAAATTTTAGGTCAATATCAGACACACACAAAATGTGGTGAATTTTTAAATGTTACCCTATTGCAGTGTCCTCTCAGTCTGAGTAGGTCTTACTCTCTTAGTTGTATCTTAAATTGTACAAATCCAATTGCAATAATAATCTATCATCAGTTATAAAACATATAAAGGAACATTTTTCATGTTTTACTCATTATTAATTCAGTCTATAAGGTCACGAAAACAAAGGACCAATCTCAGGGTGAGCAGGTTTGTAACATGTTGATAACCAGTCATGAAGAAGGAACAATATCTCAACAACCATGTTGGATTTGGCAAAAAAAAAAAAATTTCAAATGAATGTATATCAAACATAAATATACAACTTTAACGTTTGGACCATCATCAAATTCTAAATCTATGGCCATCAAATACTTGGAAAACAGATTCAAAAGAAAGGTGGGTTTCACCCCGATACAGAGTCAGTCCCAATCAATGAGCCATAGCTCTTTCCACACAAAAAATCAATCAAAACTGGTTTATAGGTGTTTAGAGAGGACATAACCCTACAAATTTTATGTTTTAAACTTTGTCAAAATCAGAACATAAAGCCATCAAAATATAGGAGAACAGAAGACTTAGATCATCTCTGTTTGGATTTGACCTAGTCCTATTAAAGGAATCATATCTCCTCATATACATAAAATCAAGCAAAACTGTTTGATACACATTTATATGAGACATAAATCTATAACTTTCATAATTTGCACTTTCCCTAATTTCTCTTTTAGTGTTATGAAATCGTGGGTACAAAATTCTGCTCTAACAGCAAAATCAACAGAATCATCTCTTATTCTCTTGGTTTATAACTTCCATCCAAGAGCTCTACTTTAATTACTCCATAATTCTCACCAACCATGCATGATTAACATGTCGTGAGAGGTTAATTTCAGTTAAGAAGAAGATAAATTAACTTACCTACTGTCCCAGAATTAGAAAACCATAAACAACTCAGTCTTCTCCCTCTCTTCTTCTTCTTCTTCTTCTTTAGCTCTCTCTCACTCTCTTTCTGTAATACCTCTCGACTTAACCCTCAATTTTGCCTTAATTGGTAGATATAAACTTATTATAATAATATAAAATCATGGTGCTTCATTTCCATTGGTTGAAAGATCACTTTTCCTCTTTTAGTCCCTCTTCTTCACTCCTTAAGCACCTTCATCCATCTCTTAATCACTAAATGCTCCTTATACTTTTAATTAAGCTCTAAAAAACAATTATTTATGATACTATAACATGCACACAACATAAAACAATTTGCCATGCAACTATACAAACACTACATATATGTTCAAGTGTCCCAAATATAATGGTGCAAGTGTCATTGTCATGCTTCTACAAATCGCATGACTAAATGATCATTTATGCAATGCATATGTTCATATGGGATTTTATATCATTTATGAAATGAATATGTTCATGTGATAGGGATATTATAGGGTTCATCCCAAAAGATGAACTCATTCCAGCCCAAATTGGAGAGGAAAACACGAATCTCTACATTAATACCTAAGGTTTCCAACATAAAGGTAGAAGGAATCTTATTAGGGAGGATGATTTTGTAAGAATTGGCCTTGTACCTTTCTTTCTCCTCCTTGGTGATGCCTTTCATAAAGTAAAGTGTAGGTGGTGCAGATGGCTGAGCCACTGCCTAGCCTTTGTTTGCTCTGGAAATCTTATTTGGAGCCATTTCAAAGGATGAAGAGGATTTGAAGATTTCAGAGAGATTTGAGAGAGAGAAAATGGTGTTGGAATTAAAGTGAGGTTGATACTGTTGAATGAGGTATTTATAGCCATTTGAAGTCCTGTAAACAGCTAGAAATGGCTATAAATGAATTGATGAAGATAGAATGGTTGGCAGTCAAATCACATAAATGTCTAGGAGGTTACCTTAATTTGTGTCCGCAAATCCATGAGTCATGATCGCAAATTTTGAAAAATGTGAGTAATAAACAAATTTTCCTCAGGAATATGCGCTTCAATGGTAAAAAAAAAAAATTGAATTCTCGACCAAAATTAGCAGTGGAGCTTGATTCATGTGACCGAGATTTGATGTTTAACTGTTGGATGACTAGGACTTGTAATTCGCGACCGTGAAGATAGAATAGCTACTGCGGATTATGAGTCATCAAGGATAAGAATGAAGAAAAAAATAAGTTTTGAAAGAATCAAAAATTGTGATCCAAATGGAAAATGCCACACATAAAATATAAGTCATACAATTAGTAAACAATACACATAGTAATCATACACAAGATCAAAATTTTCACTTTAGGGAGCTTCTATCAAGCATTCCCAATTCTCTCTTAATGAAGTTCATTCTTTCTTTATTGAGAGGTTTAGTGAAAATATCTGCAAATTGATGATCTGTGTTAATAAACTCTAATACAACATCACCCTTTTGTACATGATATCTAAGAAAATGGTGTCTAATATCTATGTGTTTACTCCTAGAATGTTGGATGAGATTCTTAGAAAGATTAATAACATTAGTGTTATCACATTTAATAAGAATGTGATTAATCACTTTGCCAAAATCCTTTAATTGTTATTTCTTCCAAAGAACTTGGGTGCAACAACAACCTGCAGCAACATACTCGGCTTCTGCAATAGATAAGGCAATCGACACTTGTTTTTTTCTAAACTAAGATCCTAGACATTCACCTATAAACTGGCAAGTCCTGAAAGTACTTTTTCTATCTAATAAACTACCCGTATAATCCACATCCGAATATCCTATGAGACTAAAGAACGAATCCTATGATACCATAACCCTAAGTGAATTATGCCATGCAAATACTTAAAAATTCTCTTAATAACATTTAAATGCGACTCTCTATGAGAGGATTAGAACCTAGCACACATACAAACACTAAACATGATATCAGGCCTAAAAGTAGTAAGATAAAGTAGAGATCCGATCATACCTCAATATCTCTTTTCATCTACCATCTTACTCGATTCATCTTTGTCTAGCTTGATGGTACCACTCTTGGGTGTCTTGGCTACTTTACAACCATCCATGCCAAACTTCTTGAGTATTTCCCTTGTGTACTTGGTTTGGTTGATGAAGATCCCTTCTTTGGTTTGGTTGATTTGTAGATCGAGAAAGAATTTGAGCTCTCCCATCATGCTCATTTTGAATTCCCTAGTCATACACTTAGCAAAATCCTCACAAAGAGACTCATTAGTAGCACCAAAAATGATATCATCAACATAGATTTGAACAATTAGTCTATCATGCTTGTACTTTTTAACAAATAGTGTTGTGTCCACCTTTCCTTTTTCAAAATAATTTTTCAAGAGAAATGAACTAAGCCTTACGTACCAAGCTCTTAGAGCTTATTTCAATCCATATAAGGCTTTGTTCAATTTAAAAACATGGTTTGAAAAACAATGTGACTCAAAGCTAGGAGGTTGTTCAACATAAACTTCCTCCTCAATGATTTCATTCAAAAATGCACTTTTAACATCCATTTGAAAAAGCTTAAAATCATTTGGCATGCATAAGCTAACAGTATCCTATTAGCCTCTAATCTTGCAATGGAGGCAAAAGTCTCATCATAATTTATGCCTTCCTCTTGATTGTATCCCTTAACAACCAATCTAGCTTTATTTCTAGTGATAAGACCTTGCTCATCTAACTTATTCCTAAACACCCATTTGCAACCTATAATGAAGTGTTCCTTAGGCCTAGGGACAAGTTCCCATACCTTGTTTCTCTCAAATTGGTTGAGTTCCTCTTGCATAGCAAGCACCCAACCCTCATCATCAAGAACCTCATCAATTTATTTTGGCTCTAGTTGAGAGACAAAGGTAAGATTATTATCTAAAGCATTAAGCTGAGATCTAGTACTTACACCAGTGGAGGTATCACCAATGATCAAGTCCTTGGGGTGATATTTGAAAAATCTCTAATCTTTGGGTAGATCTTAGCCTGGCTCATCTCTTTGTTGATGTTGTGGCTCCTCATCTTCCTTTGATGATTCACCTCCTTCCTTGCTTTTATCCTCTCTTCTTGTGGTGTCTTCCAATTTCAGTTTTTCAAAATCACCTACAAGATCAACAAAAACACTTTTCCCAAGATCAAATTTACTAGATTCATCAAAGCCAACATTTATAGACCCTTTAACTGCCATTGAACTTTTGTTAAAGATTCTATATACCTTACTAGAGGTGGAATAGCTTAAGAATATTCCTTCATTAGTTTTGGAGTTAAATTTTTCAAGATTATCCTTGTTATTTAAAATGTAACAATTACATCCAAATACTTTTAGGTATGAAATCTTGGGTTTTCTACCATTCCATAGCTCTTAAGAAGTTTTATTGAGAATGGGACTTTCGAAAACTCTGTTTGCAATGTAACATGAAGTATTAATGGCTTCTGCCCAAAAGTAATTCGATAAAGAATACTCATTAAGCATGGTCCTAGCCATTTCTACTAGTGTTCTATTTTTTCTCTCTATAACACCATTTTGTTGTGGTGTCCTAGGAGTTAAAAAATGTTATAAAACTTCATACTCCAAACAATAAGTTTCAAAAGACTCACTTTGAAATTCTTTTCCATGGTCACTTTTAATAGAAGAAATGAAGTAACCCTTTCATTTTAAACTCTTTTTGCAAAACTCTTAAAAGCTTTAAAAGTATCACTCTTACGAGCTAAAAAGGATACCCAAGTAAACCTAGAGTAGTCATTAACTAGGATTAGTACAAAATGCTTTCCACCTAAGCTAGCACTCCTAGTAGGTCCTATCAAATCCATATGAACTAGTTGAAGAGGTCTAGTAGAACTTACAACATTTTTTGCTTTGTGGGAGGCTTATTGTAGCTTTCCCATTTGGCAAGGACCACATGTCTTATCTTTAGTGAAATTCAGCTTAGGAAGGCCTTCTACCAACTTTCTTTTAGATAGACTTTGAAGAAGATCCATGCTGCATGCCCAAGCCTTCTATGCCATAACCAAGCTTCATTGCTTAAAGACATAAGACACTTAAAAGATTGGTTAGTCAAATTGTCTAAGTCAATTGAGTAGGTATTGCCTTTCCTTTCACCCTTGAAAATAACCTCATCATCCCCTAAAGTGGTGACTCAACATTCTCTAGGATCAAAGGTGACTTTATTACCTTTGTCACACAATTGACTTACACTCAACAAATTATGTTATAAGCCACTAACTAATAAAACATTATCAATTAATGAACAACCATTCTTACCAATGGTTCTAATGCCAATTACCTTACCCTTGGCATTATTACCAAATGTGACATCTCCACCTTCTTTGTCCTTCAATGTCATGAATAGCTTTCTATTTCCAGTTATGCTTGGAACATCAACTATCCACATGCCAATTGCTTGATGTGGTGGTTGCCACACTCCCCTACATAACAGAAGTGAGTTACCTTTTCTTAGATACCTAAGCATACTTTGATCCTATGGGTTTAGGAGTTGAAGGATCCTCTAATTTGAGGTGAGCCTTCCTAATAAAATAATGAATGTTAACATTCCTATGTTTCATGTAATAATGACATTGGAGCTTAGACTTGTGAGTCTTTCTCCTATGCACAAATTTTGTATGAGTAGGTGGCCTTCTCATACCTTGATTATGTGAATGCTTGCATGTGCATGTGTGTTGAGAAGTAGTAGAGAAATGCTTATGAGAGTGAGCATGTTGTTTGTTATACATGTAGGCATGGTTAACTCTTTGAGTTTTGGCTCTTAAGCTTAGGAGAGCCTTGCCTTTACCTTTAGGTTTAGGAGGCTCAGTGCTAGGAGCACTTTTCTTCCCAATTACCTCAACTCTTGAGGTTTGAGGTTCTGAAGATCTAACAAATGTGGTTTGAGATTATGAGAAGGCTCTATTGAATCCTATACCATGTCTAATTAGTGGTGGTCTTTGTGACACAATCAATGTGTCCAAGGCTTCCTTTCCCTTATGGAACTTGGAGATTGAGCTTTTAAGCTCAATGACTTCTCCTTTTAGAGAGTCATTATCCTTTCTTAATGAAGCCAATGAAGAAGATAATGTAGAAAGATTTTCCATAAATTTTTTGAGCTCATCATTTGATGCTCTCAATTCGCTTACAATGTCATTGAAGGATTTATAATCATCCTCTAATTTTTTACACTTCTTGTAAGACTTCATTTGTTACTTATACTTGTCACATCTTGTAGTTAGAGCCTCTAGAAGCTCTTCATCTATCTCATCAAATTCATCAAAATCAGAATGAGAATGGGATGAAGTACTTACCTCATTTGTAGAATCTTCTTATGCCATGAAACAAATGCTGGCAACTTCTCCTTCTTCTTCATCTTCACTTGAAATGTCATCCTAAATGGCTGAAAAGCTCTTCTTCTTCTCCTTGTCCCATCTCTTCTTCTTCTTTAATTTAGGACAATCGTACTTGATGTGGCCTTGCTTGCCACATTCATAGCAAGTGACTTCATTGGATCTCTCTCTTAGATTAGAAGCTACCTTCTTGAAGCTTTTTCTTTCTTTTTTTATTCTAATAAACTCCTTTATCCTTTTTAAAAGCATTGTTAGCTCCTCTTCTTCTTTGTCACTTTCTTCATCACTAGAGGTAATTTCTACCTCCTTCTCCTTTATTGAGGATTTGAGTGCCAAGGTTCTTCTTTCTTTTTCTGGTTTATCTCCTTAGCCTCTTAACTTATTCATTTGCTCATCCTTTTGTAAGGCCAACTCATGAATTAAGAGTTTGCCTATCAACACATATGTTAGAACCTTCCCAATCTCTAGATTGGACTGTTGGATGATGCACACTCTAGCACCAAACTTATATAAAGGAAGAGTTTTGAGCATTTTTGTGTTTACCTCATAGTTGGTGAGAGTCCTTTCAAATTTCTTCATGTTGGTGACATTGGATAGGAGTCTATTCCTCATTTCAGTGATGTTTTCATTGTCTTTCATCATGAATAGCTCTCATTCCATCACATACATCTCCAAATGGCTTGATTTAACTAATGTTGTACCTTCGTGGTAGTTCTCAAGATTCTTCTAAATGGCATGTGCCATTTGGCAATGTTGCACTCTTTCAATCTCTTTTCTAAAGAGAGAACTTAGAAGAATGGTCATTGCCTTCTTATTTTTGCCATTTGATCTCCTATGAGCTTCAACCCATTCTTCCTTTAGAATGAGTTCTTCGATTCCATCCACTACTTTAGTAGGTGGCTTCTATTCTTTGATAACCACATCCCAAAGGTCCACCACATCTGTATCAAGGTAAATTTCCATCTTATACTTTCAATGAGTATAGTCAGATCCATCAAAATAGGGCTTGAGGTGTGAGTGAATTCCCTCTTGTGCCATTAACTTTGCTCACCCAATTAAGGCTAGAATGTGAAAATTGGCTCTAATACCATTTGTTGGCCCTAGGCACCAAGATGAGGGGTTGAATTGGTGTATAAAAAAAATTAAAAGTAAGGGATAACGAAGAGTAAAAAATGAGGCACATGATTTATAGTGGTTCAAGTATAATCGACCCTATGTCTACTCTTCAATTCTCTGCAATTGGGTGTTCAACTAACTCAGAATGATGTTTCTAAACTCACACCTAACTTTTACACTTTGTGTTTTCAAGGCTCACAGAACAACCTTTACACTTTGTGTTTTTAGGGCTCACACAATAACCTTTACACTATTTATTTTTAAGGCTCACTCAACAACCTCTCTTGAGTGTTTTCACAAGCTCACACTATAACCTTTCTTAAAATTGGTGTTTAATGCTCACACCCAACACTTATAATCTCATAAAGAAGAGATGAAAATGAATAACAAAAGATTGAGAGCTTTAACACAAGTAATGAATTCTCTTGCTAATTTAATTTCTCATTGTTTAGTGAAGTATTTATATCTCGTACCCATCAAAGAGATATTAGACTTTAAACCTCAATAAATCTTCAAGACATGCTGGGCAGATTCTACATTAATTGTATGTCAGGCAGGAGTCGCAATCGCTATTGGTCAATTGCGATCTCGAAATCTAAATTTCCATATGAGAGCTAAAACTTGAGGTAAAAAAAATCTGTTTGTGTCTAACGGCTAATCCACATGGTAGCTCCTTATTGGTCCATTAGGAAAACATAGTTGTTGTAGTCTAACTGCTCATAAAATTTGCGATCGTGATTCTTCTTTGTACAGGGCGTGACTGAGGACGTAAATTCTTCTATTTGAAAGACATTCTTCTTCTTCTTGAATCACAGTCACTACCCAAAATGTCACCCTTGCAAATTTTGTTCTCCAACAAATACTTGGGACATTTGGCATGCTATGATTATGGACTGGCTTCCCTCTTTAATCACTTTGGAAGTCACAGTAGTGACTGAGGCGTGACATACACCACGAATTCATCTGTCACTTTGGCACTCCCATCTTTGGATGAGTCGTGACAGCAAAGATGCTTATGAAACATTATGGCTAAGTTTAACCCATTATTTAAACTAAGCTGTGGTTGCAAATTACTGACTGCAAATTAGGATGAACTTTTCCTTCTTGAAGATTATGCAATCCTTCCAACTTCTAATTGAAATCTAACTTAATTTTTGCAAAATAACACTCAATTGAAAACATTAGGATTGATCAATCTCCTTTATCAAGATCAAAAGAGGTCCAATACTTAGGATTAACCATCCTAGTCCAACAGTTCTTTTTAGTCATGTCTCTGCCACTGATGGATCTATGGTACCACTAAAGTCAACTACACCCTATTTTCTTAATTTGTCAAACCTTATTTCTCTTTGAATTTCTAGACCCTGCACTATTGGTTCACCAATTCTATGTTGTGGTTGCCCGTTAGATATGTGTTGTGCATGAGAATGTGTAGGATATCTAACTCTATCAGCAGGTTGATCTCTTAATGATTGGTATGATGCTTATATGGAATGCAAATCGGCTAACTCCTCTCTCTTTGGTGAGCCATGGGTACTACCATGACTAATCTCTACTAATGCCCTATAGACATATAAGACTTTGCCATAGGATAATGCATAATTGTGTAAAAGTCATGTCATGTTCATATGTATGTCCATAAGGAACCTATCCCTACTCTGATACTAAAAATTATAATGACCATTTTCATTTACAAATCATGGCATTCATGTCCAAAAATACGTATGCATAAGGGTTTATTCATCATACATGCACAATCTAACTTATATTTAATGTACATATATGTTAACTAATGTTTAAGGCTAGTGACCATAAACTAGTTGCAAACTAGATATATGTATATGATGTAAGGAGAGAGAGAGAGAGTTGGAATTCAGCCAACGTTATGTGGTTCATGTGTCTTTATGCAAAACTCTATTCACCAAAGTATCCAAACCCTATGCTTCAGTATCTGAAAAACATAATTACAATTTGGTGAGTCGCGACTCAATGAATAAAAATAATAATCAATTCTTATGGCACAACCAATAATCAAATATCATCAGGGTGCATTACAAGTATAACAATTGACTATGCAAGTGCAAATGCAATAGATTGATTTTTATCATGACCTTGTTAGGCAAACACCGCTCTCGAGAATTCATGTGATTCAAGTGACATTTGATTTTGCTGGCTAGCATATATGAAGTGAATCATTTGATAAATAACATGTGCCAATAGGACATATTGGTCCCTTTTTCCAAGTGACTTGCAAGTGTTTGACAAGCCAATCACAACATCCTTTTAGTTCCATATGCAAGTGTTTATTCACAATGGTATACTTAGTAATCAATAAGGGCATATAATTCTCACTTGACTTGTATTCATACATAAAAGGTAATAATTCAATCACATATACATGTAATATAACATAATCACATCATAAAATTATCACACATACACATCAGAATCTAATTATGGTTTTTACTCGCCTTTTGAGGTGACCAACCTTTATGGTAGGTTTGGTTCTCTCTCTAGGGCTTTCTTAAAGTGTTGAGATCCTAATGTTTGATATATACATGGTTAAAAGTATGTCAAAATGATTATGAATGCTTAGTATACAACTATGACATGATCCATGCAAGTGGACCTAGAGTTTATGCATATTTTCCTTATATGGCAGCCTGACCTTACTACACTCCCATAGTAATAACTCTAGATATACTTATCTAAATAACTTGATTCTTTTTTTTTTGAATAAACTAGACACAAAATGATACAACAAATTAAAATTTAAGGTCAATATAAGACACAAGGAAACGTCGTGAATTTTTTTAATTTTGCCTTATTTCAATGTCATCTAAGTTTCAATAGATCTTACATTCTTCATCATATCTCAAATTGTACAAATCCAATTGGAAAAAAGATTAACCAAAATTTTAAAAACACATAAAGGAATATTTTTTATGTTTTACTAATTGTCTAATTCAATCTATAAAGTCACCAAAACAAATGACCAATCCCAAGGTGAGCAGGTTTTCAACATGTTGACTATCAGTCAAAATAAAGACATAATATCTCAATAACCATGTTAAATTTGGAAATAAAATTTCATAAGAATGTAGATCAGACATAAATATACAACTTTCAAGTTTGTCACATCATCAAATTTAGAATCTATGGCCAACAAATTCTTGGAAAATAGAATTATAAGACTGATGAGGTTTCATCGAGTTCAGGGTCAGTCACAATCAACAAGACATATTTCTTTCCAGGCAATAAATCAAGTAAAATGCTTTGCAAGTATTTAGATGGGATATAACCCTATAAATTTCATGTTTTTCACTTTGTCTAAATCAACACATAAAGTCATCAAAATATATGAAAATAGAAAGACTGAGGTGATTTTGGTTGGTTATGGACCAACCTTAATAGAGGAGCCATATAAACAAAAATGTTTTACATGAATTCATATGGAGCATAAAGCTATAACTTGCATATTTTGAACTTTCCCTAATTCCTCTTTTAGGATTATCAAATCGTGGGTACGATATTCTGCTCTAACAACAAAAGCAACATAATCAGCTCATGTTTCTCTTAAATTTCAACTTCCATACATGAGCTCTACCTTAAATACTCCATAATTCTTACTAATCATGTATGATTAACATGTCATGAAGGATAAATTTCACTTGAAAATAAGATAAAACTTACCTATTTTCCTAAAACTAGAAAAGCTTAGGATTCCTCTCTAGGCAGCTCACTCTTATCCCCCTCATTCTTCTTCTTCTTCTTCTTCTTCTTCTTCTTCTTCTTCTTTTCTTTATTCCTTTCTTCCTTAGCTCTCTCTTTCTTCTATTGGCCCTCACATTTAACCTCTCTATTTTTACCCTAAAGGATGGAAAATTTCTCCTGTAAATGTATTATAACAAGACAAAATCATGGTGTCTCATTTCCATTGGATGGAAGTTCACTTTTTACCTTTTAGCCTTTCTTCTTCACTCCTTCATCACCTCTATCCATCTTCTAATCCCTATATGCACCTTATACTTTTAAATAAGCTCTAAAACACCATTATTTGTGATAACATAACATTCACACAACATAAAGTAATTTGTCATGCAACTATACAAGCATTACATATATGTTCAAGTGTCCCAAATGCAATGGTGCAAGGGTCATCATCGTGTTTATCCAATTCACATATCTAAATGATCATTTATCCAATGTTTATGTGGGACTCTAAATCATTTATGCAATAAATAGGTTCATATGAGATTGCCAATGAATATGGATAGGGATGTTACAATAAGTGTTGTAGATGTCAAAAGTGTTCAAGACCATTCAACAACCATGGCAAAAACACAACGGACATTGAACAATAATTTCAATAGGTTTGGCAAAAACCTAATGATTGATGGAATAAATTATTATTGCCATAACAACTACAAAAGGATGAATAATGATCATTGAAACTCTTTTTTTCAAGAACAACTGGTGTTGCTTATAATCAACAGTCGTCTTTCCTAATGGCTAGTTTTGTAAAAAAGTTGTTAACTGAACATCAACAATTCTAACAACTAATTTAGCATTTGGTTATGTAAGGAGCATTTTTGAAGACTAAAAAAGATTAAGAAAATTTTGGAAGAACAAGTGTAAACAACTAGAAAACATCTAGCAAGCTCTTTGTGCAAACCTTTTGGTGTTGCTTTAATTTGGGTCGAATGAGAATTGTTTGTGTTACTTTTTCAGAGTAGCTTTTTTAGTGCTAAAAGTGTATTTGTTACCTAATTGAGAGATATTGACACTACTTGGATCTATCCTTACTAGTGGTTATAAAGGTTGGTATTGTACCTTAAAAAATACTAAGGTTTAGGTTGACTCTTTTGTTCCTTGTTAAAAGAGAGTATTTGTAAAGGTTGTCCTTAAGCTTGGAATAGGGAAGGTTGCCCTTAAGCATAGAAAAGGGAAAGGTTTTTATTGAGCCTAAAAAAAGAATAGAAAAGGCCTAAGTGAAAGCTTAGGGAATAGGGTAGGCACATTGCCAAACCACTATAAATATTTATGTTGATTTGTAGTTATTGCTTTCGTATTGTTTTTTTTTTTTTTACAACCCAGTTCACTCCTCTCTTGGGTTGTCTTTTCTCTATTCAAAAATAACATGTAGCCACAGGGAAAAGCATTCCTTCTAGCGAGGTCAAAATTACTCCTAGACCTGCCCCTTTCTTGTTTACAACTTCATTGAAGTATCCTCTCCAACCTTGAGGCTTAGTTACTCCTAACCCTTCACTTGGAAACTACGGAAGTTCATATTCCTATTCTTTGAGAGGTTACTATGACAAGTACTTTGAAATTACCTACCCCTTGATCAACTTCTCGGCTGTGTATTTAATATTAAATTTGGTCAATAAGATCAACCACTTTGCCAATCTTCTAATGAGAGAGGGGGCTTTAAGTAAGTATTTAATCGGGTCAAACTTTGAAACCACCTCTACAGAATATGACTGAAAATAATGCCTCAATTTCTTTGCCGCCTAAACCAACATCAGATAAGTCCTCTCCACCTGGTTATACTTCATTTCATAGGATAGTAACTTTTTGCTGAGATAGTACATTGTATGTTCACTTTTTATTCTATCTTCCTAAGTTAACATTGCTCCAACTGAGTTGTCTTGAATTGTCAGATACAAAATTAGTGGCTTTTTAGGGTTTGGTTGCTTGAATATAGGCGAGTTAGTCAAATATTCTTTCATTATCTCAAAGGCTTTTTGACATTGCTCATTCCACTTTACTAGTTGATCCTTCCTTAACAACTTGAACATCGACTCATAAATGAGAGTTAGTCTTGCTATAAATTGGCTAATGTGCTACAAGCAATCCACAAAACCTTGGATATCCTTTTCTTTTTTTATTACAAGCATATCTTGAATTTCCTTTACTTTGTCTTGGTCCATTTCAATCCCCTTCTCACTAACTACATGTTCTAACAGCTTACCGGAGGTAGGCCTGAACACACACTTTTTTAGATTTAACCTTAGGTTATACTTATCAACTCTTCTCAAAATACTTCTCTAAAGCTTCAAAGTGCCCTTCCCTTGTTTCTGACATTGCCATCATGTTATCTACATACACCACTACCCTTTTATGGATTAAGTCATGCAATAAGGTTGTTGTCATTCGTTGGTATGTTGCTCTCACATTCTTTAACCTGAATGGCATAACTTTATAAAAGTACATTCCTTACTATGTGATAAAAGCTATTTTTACCTTATCCATGATAGCCAAAAGAAACTAATTGCACCTAGAAAACACGCCTATAAAGGAATACAAAACACAAGTTGCATCACTGTCAATGAGCATATAAATGTGTGATACATCCTTTGGACTTGCTTTTGTCTAACATCCTCAACTTAAATCATAAGCAATTTAATTATGTTATATTTGAATATATGCATCACATGGAATAAGCATGACAATAACACTTACATTGTTCCATTTGAAAATGAATATGATGTTTGCATAGTGGCATGGCAAATTATCATATGTTATGTGTGTGTTATAACATTTGAATTAGTGATGTTTGAAACTTATGGAAAGTATAAGAAGCATATGGGGAATAGTAGATAGATAAAGGTGATGAAGGAGTGAAGAAGAGGGACTAAAAGAGGAATATTAAACTTCCAACCAATAGGAGTGAAACACCATGATTTTATCCTATGAGGGTAGGTATAAAATTAAATGTTTTATTTTTTATGATCAAATTGGAGAGGCAAAATGTGAGGGAGTATAGAAAAGGAATAGAGAGCTAAGGAAAAAAGAAAGAAAGGAAGAAGAAGAAGAAGAAGGTAAGGGAGAAGAGTGAGTTGCCTAGGAAGGAACTCTAAGCTTTTCTAGTTTTGGGAAAATAGGTAAGTTAATTTATCTTATTCCCTATGAAACTCCTCCCTTATGACATGTTAATTATGCATGGTTAGTAAGAATTATGAATTATTTGAGGTAGAGCTCATATATAGAGTTTCTAGCTTAAGAAAAATAGAGTTGATTGTGTTGGTTTTATTGTTAGAACAACTTGTTATACCCATGATTTTATTACCCTTAAAAATGAATTAGGGAAAATGTGAACCATGAAATTTGCATATTTATACCCCATCTAAAAGCATGTTAAATAGTTTTGCTTAATTTGGTGTGTGTGAATAGTTATGGCTTCTTAATTAGGGCTGGTTCACAATGAATCGAAATCTCCTTAGTCTTTCAGTTTTCATATATTTTGATGATCTTATGTACTAATTTAGACAAAGTTCAAAATATGAAATTTGTATAGATATATCCCCTCTAAACACCTATAAAGAATTATGCTTAATTTTTTTTGTGGAAAGAGATAAGGCTCATTGATTATGACTGACCATGAATCATATGAAACCTCATCAATCTTTTAATTATGTTTTCAAATAATTTATGGCCATAGAATGGGAATTTGGTGATGTTCCAAACTTTAAAGTTGTATACTTATGTCTGATATACATGTTTATAAATTATTGTTTCCAAATGTATCATGGTTGATGAGATATTGCCCCTTAATCATGACTGATTGTCAATATGTTGAAAACGTGCTCATCCTGAGATTAGTCATTTATTTTGGTGACTTTTATAGGCTGAATTAGACAATGAGTAAAACATGAAAAATGTTCATTTATGTGTTTTGTAACTTCTGATAAATCAATTTTACAATTGGATTTATAATATTTAAGATATACCTAAGAATGTAAGACCTACTCAGGCTGAGATTACATTGAAATAGGTAAATTTATAAAATTGACCATGAACTATGTATTGCATATTTTAGTTTGTACTTTTGATATGGTGTACCCATATATGTCTTGTTTAACTGAAAAAAGAAACAAATCATTTAGATTTGTGACTCAATAGTAATAATAGAAACAACATATTAAGTTCATGAAATGGTACTAGATCATATTTGCATCATAAGATGAAAATCTTATCTTATCATCATGGATTGATTTTATGTATTGAAATAGGTCCTCGAGGCATTGAGGTAATATTGGGAATAAGCTGGGACCATCCATGGCTTCATAGCTTAAAGGAGTAGGTAAGTAAATAGCTAATGGTATTAAATGTGTGATTGGTTAAATGTTATGAACATATACTCAATGGAATGAAATAATGTTTAATGAGATGATATCGAATGTATACATTGATGAAAAGATTATTATACTCCTAAATTATTTATTTTCATGAGACGTTGATAAATTATGACTTGGGAATGGAAGTATGTTATGATATGATTTGCCAAAGTTTATGGGTGTTGTTATTAGTTATTATATTGTTGGAATTGTGTTAGATTTATAGTTAATTTGTTGAAAGACTAATACTTGATGTTGTTGGGCAAGTAACAATATTCATAGCCTGTGTGGCAACCATATATGATAGCCTATATGGCAACCAAACATGATAGCATGTGTGGCAACAACATTTGATAACCTCTATGGTAATGATATCTATAGCCTATGTGGCAACGATATATAACAGCCTATGTGGAAATAACATTCGATAGCCTATGTGGCAATGATATCTATAGCCTATGTAGCAATAATATTTATAGTTTGTATGGCAACCAAATATGATAGCCTGTATGGCAATGATATCTATAGCCTATGTGGCAATAATATATAACAACCTATATGTCATTAACATTTAATAGCCTATGTGGCAATACAGAGTAAAAACTATTTATTTCATGCATGGATATGATGATGAGTTATTTATATATAATGTTTGTTATGTTATTTGAGATTGAAGTATCCTTATGTGTTTACTTCCTAAGTATGCAAGCTCACTCCTTTGCATTAAAATTTGTTCAAGAATAGTAGACTAAAGATTACATCCAGTTTGCATTTTGAAGTTATTGTCTATAAGTCTGATAGAGGTTGGGCCAATATATAGTATATTAGTACTTTAGTTTGTTTAGCCATGTATACTTTGTTGTAAATAGTTACTATGTTGTGAAATAGGATACATAGTGAGAAAATAATCGAGGGTCTTTTAATGACAATGGATAGAATGAGAGAATTTTAATGATGTTGTGTCACCTTAGTATTCCATGTTTTATGAATGAGTTAATGCACCTACCTTACAAATGATTAATAAATAGGACATCACATTTTAGTGGTATCAGAGCAGGTAAATGATTTTGTAGATATGTCTAATATGAATGTGTTGTCTATAATATTGGCATTGCGTTAATACTTACATGCATTGGCATATAGGAGTATGGATGCACCTAATAGAGTTCATGTTGTCCTAGAGGTCAGAGATGAGTTTATTAAGTCTATTCATGCACGTGAGCATGTTGACCATGTTACAGAGAATCTTGAGATGTCAATAACTAATCTAGTTGTGGGTATAAACCTAAATATCATACATTGATGAGATGAAATACAGATTTGTAACACAAGCTTATGCAGGACTTGTCATACATAAGAATTATGATAGATTGAGGAAGTAAGGGGCAATTGACTTTGAGGATACTATAAATCCTACTAAGGCCAAAAAGTGGCATAGAAAAAGTGAGAGAATCTTAAACAGGGTTGAATGCGCCCTAGAGGAAAAAGGTGAAGTATAAAATATGATTGCTTCAAAAGAATGCCTTAGATTAGTGGGAGACTATTCGATGTAGCACTACCCAACCGATGACTTTTATATGTGATGATTTTCTAAGGGAGTTTGCAAACAAATACATACTAGCAATATACTTAGATAAGAAGAAGTAGTTTTTCCAACAGTAGCAAAATAATATGACAGTAGCAAATTATAAGGTACAATTTGATAAACTCTTAAGATATGGCCCATAGAATGTAGCTATAAAGGAATTGATGTAATGACCATTTTCATTTACAAAACTCATAGCATTCATGTCTGAAAATACATATGCATAAAGGTTTTATTCATCATACATACACAATCAAACATGTATTTAATGTACATATATGTTAACTAGTGTCAAGACTAGTGATCATAACTAGTTCCTATCTAAATGTATGCACATGACACAAAGAGAGAGAGAGAGTTGGAATTCAGCCGATGACATGTGGTCCATGTGTCTCAATGCAAAACTCTAAGCACCAAAGTGTCCAATCCCTATTCTTCATTATTTAAAAAATATAATTACGATTTGGTGAGTCGTGACTCAATTAATAAAAACAATAATCAGATTCTTATGTCATAGCTAACAATCAAATATCATCAAGATACATTACAAGTATAACATTTGACTATGCAAGTACAAGTGCAATAGATTAATTTTTATCGTGACCATGTAAGGCAAACACTGCTCTCGGAAATTCATGTGATTCAAGTGACATTTGATTTTGCTGGCCAACATATAATAAGTGAATCATTTGATCAATATCATGTGCCAATGGGACTTATTGGCCCATCTTCCACGTGATTAATAGCATGTGCCAATGGGACATATTAGTCCATCTTCCACATGATTTACAAGTGTTTGACAAGTCAGTCACAACGTCCTTTTAGTTCCATATGCAAGTGTCCATAACAATGGTATACCAAGTAATCATTAAGAGCACATAATTCTCACTTGACCTATATTCACACGTAAAATGTAACAATTCAATCATATATACATGTAATATAACATAATCATATCATAAAATTATCACATGCACACACATTGAATCTAATTATGGTTTTTACTCACCTTTTGATATGACCAACCTTTATGGTAGGTTTAGTTCTCTCTCTAGGGCTTCCTTAAAGTTTTGAGATCTTAACATTTGATACATACATGTTTATAAGTATGTCAAAATGATTATGAATGCTTGGTATGCAACTATGGCATGATTCATGCAAGTGGTCCTAGTGTTTATGCATATTTTCCTTATATGGCAGCATGAGCTTGCTACACTCTCATAGAAACAACTCTAGATATACTAATCCAAATGACTTTATTCTTCTTTTCAAACAAACTAGACACATAATGAGACAACATATTCGAATCTCAGGCCAATATCAGATACACAAAAAAAATGGTGAATTTTTAAATGTTTCCCTGTTACAATGTCATCTCAGTCTGAGTAGGTCTTACATTCCTAGATGTATCTCAAATTGTACAAATCCAATTGTAATAATAAACCACCATCAGTTTCAAAACATATAAATTAACATTTTTCATGTTTTACTCATTGTTTAATTCAGTCTATAAGGTCACCAAAACAAAGGAAAAATCTTAGGGTGAGCAGGTTTGTAACATGTTGACAAACAGTCATGATGAAGGAACAATATCTCAACAACCATGCTGGATTTGGCAAAAATATTTCACAGGTATGTCGATTAGACATAAATATACAACTTTCAAGTTTGGATCATCATCAAATTCTGAATCTATAGCCATCAAATTCTTGGAAAATATAATTAAAGGAAAGATGGGGTTTCATCTAGGTACAGAGTCAGTCCCAATCAATGAGCCATATCTCTTTCCAAGCAAAAAATTAATCAAAACTGCTTTACAAGTATTTATAAGGGATATAACCATACAAATTTCATGTTTTACACTTCGTCAAAATCAGAACATAAGGCCATCAAAATATAACAAAACAGAAAGACTGAGGTCATCTGAGTTGGTTGTGAACCAGCCCTAATGAAGAAGCCATAACTCCTCACACACACTAAATCAAGCAAAACTGTTTCATATGAATTTATATGGATATAAAGATACAAATTTCATATTTTGCACTTTCCATAATTCCTTTTCTAGGGTTATGAAATTATGGGTACAAAAGCTTGCTCTAATAGCAAAATCCAACACAAACAGCTATTGTTCTATTAGATTTCAACTTCCATTCAAGAGCTCTACCTCGATTATTTGATAATTCTCAATAACCATGCATGATTAACATGTCATGAGAGGTTAATTTCATTTGAAAAGAAGATAAATTAACTTACCTATTGTTACAGAATTAGAAAACCTTAGAACTCTTTCGTAGGGAGCCCACACTTCTTCCTCTACTTTTTGTTCTTCATCTTCTTCTTCCTTTCTTTCTTTCTTCCTTAGCTCTCTCTCTCTCTCTTCTACTATAACTCACATCTAACCCCTTAATCCTGATCCTAATGGGTCAAAAATTCCACTTGTAAGCCTATTGCAATAAGATAAAATCATGGTTTTGCATTCCTATTGGTTAGAAGTTCACTTTCCTCTTTTAATCCCTCTTTTTCACTCCTTAAGCACTTTCATCCATTTACTAATTCCTAGATGCTCTTTATACTTTAAAATAAGCTCTATAACACCATTATTTATGATGTTATAACAAGCACACAATATAAAACAATTTGTCATGCAACTATACAAACACTACATAAATGTTAAAGTGTCCTAAATGCAATGTGCAAGTGTCATTGTCGTGCTTCTATAATTCGCATTTCTAAATGATTATTTATCCAATGCATATGTTCTTATGGGATTTCATATCATTTATGGAATGAATATGTTCATGTGATAATGCCAATGAATATGGATAGGGATGTTACATTTCTTCCCCTCTTATAAAGAATTTTATCCTTGAAATTTAATACTTGTAAACAAATGTGGATATTGTCATTTCATGTTCTCTTTGGTTTCCCATGTAGCCTCTTTTTATGATTGATTTCTATATAACACCTTAACTAAAGGGATTTCTCAATTTCATAACTGTTTTGTCTTATAACCGATGATTTTCACTAGTTCTTCAATGTAACTTACATCATCTGCAATTATTATTGTTGGATCCCTAAGTATATGTGTAGGATCAGACCGATACTTCCTTAGCATACTCACATGGAATACATCATGAATCTGAGCCATCTCTAGTGGTAGTGCTAGCCTATAAGCCAATGGATCGATTCTTTTTAAGATCTTATATGGTCCTATATTGAGGACTCAGTTTCCCCTTCTTGCCAAATCGAATTATTCCTTTCCATGGTGAAACTCGAAGGGACACTTTGTCTCCCACCTCATATTCCATTTCTCTTCTGTGTTGGTCTACATAGCTCTTTTACCTATCTTGTGCTACTTTAAGTTTGCT
>CATIWR010604512.1:0-23637 GCA_949677035.1 Omphalea diandra | reverse complement strand
CGGTCAGTTTTATAAACAAAGTTTTAATAAACACAACAAAATAAATAAATACAAATATATATATATATATATATATATATATATATATATATATATATATATATATATATATATATATATATATATATATATATATATATTAGAAAAGTACATAAACGATTCAAGATGCAAGAAGACAATTGATACTCTTATAGCTAAAGGCAAAGGTTTGAGCCAAAGACTGTGTCCCAAGACTCAAGACGAAAAAGGAACAAATGAGTAAATTTTGCCAATGCTAATGCTAATGCAATTGGTAGTCTTACGTATGCTATAATGTATATAAGATCTGACATCTACATTGTTGTTAAGCTATTGAGCAAATATCAATCCAACCTAGTTTGATTCTGAGGTATTTAAAAAGAAATATTGATTGCTTACTATGCTATCAAGGTCGTAATCTTCATTTGGAAGGTTATATCGATGCTAATTAGGAAGGAGACTTATATAAGGACAAGTCTACCTTTAGTTTCATTTTCTTACTCAGTAATGGCATCATATCCTAGAGTAGCAAGAAATAGTTTTGTATAGCCCTATCCATGATGGAAGTTAAATTGTGGCATCATCTTCAATAATACAAGAATTTGTGTGCCTTCAAAGGTTCTCAGATCATCTAAGAGTCATTGGTAGTTTCACTCGTCCAATGTTAGTCAATTATGATAGTCTAGTGGCTATGACATACACCAAAGATCTAAAGTTCTATTATAAAATGAAATATATAAATACTAAGTATAATTTTATTAAAGACAATAATTTTATTAAAGACACAATAACATGTAAAGAAGTAAACATGAAGAATATTTCTACACAAGATATAACTAATAAAGTTTATTCCTAAATATATGTGACTTAAAAGGTTCTTAGATCATCTGATAGTCATTCCTAGTTTCCCTAATACAATGTTAGTCAACTGTGACCATCAAGTAGCTATTGCATATACTAAAGACCTAAAGTTCCATTATAAAAAGAAGCACATAGATATTAAGTACAATTTCATTAAAGACATGGTAGCATGAAGTGTGTTCCTATGCAAGATATGATTATATATCTGCTAACAAAGTCTGTTCCTAAAGATGTATTTATTGAGCATACAAAATCTCAATGATTGCATAGATGTTAATATACTTACATTAATAATTTCTCCCAATGTTTATGAATGTTTAATTAATGTATAAATGATAATGAATTTATTCGCATACATACATGTGAATAGTCTTTAGCACATTTTTTATTGTTTTTCGGGAAGTATGTTGGGAAAATGAAAGATTAATCCTCTAATAAAGGTAATCACCTCCATCATTTTAGTAATGTATGGAGATGAGCTAAAATTTAAGCTTATTATCTAGGTGTTAAGAGAGAGTTTAAGCTTGAAATTTATAATGTCATCTTAAAAATGATTAAAGGTCATTTTGACAATTATACATGAATTCATGTTTCACCATATTTGTCTTAGTTACCAAATGTGAGTTTAATGACAGAAAAAAAATTGTTAGGAGTAGATTCACGAACTTAAGTTAGATACTTGATGTGTCCAAACTATCATGTACAACATTCATTATGCTTCATAAGAAATGAGAAAATGTTATTGCATATGATTCAATACCATGTATGCAAAATTTGACTAAAAGGGTAATATAAGTATGTATCTCAACTTATTATTATGTGAGAACCTAAGATAAAGAAAACCTCACATAATACCCCCATGACTCTTATCAATTACTCAAGATTTAATTACATGTTTACCATCTTTGGGTGGTGCCAAAAGATCAAGAATGATATGATCTGTTAAGACATTCTTACAAAAGCGAGTTAAGGTTGAGAAAATCATGAGAAGATGAAGCTCATTAGTGTATCACATTAATTTGTATTCACTAATCGACCAATTATAATTTGTTTATGTAATGAAATATAATTGGAAATACAAAGTATAATCATATTTGAGATCGTGGGAGTTAATAAATGTAATGGAATGATCTAACGTTTTGCATACTGTGATCTACTCTAAAATCATTTTCAATCAAGATTTTATAATTCCTAACAAATGTATAGAACTAAGCTCTTGAAGTATGTTGGTAGCATAACCTAATTTTTGGGTATGAATTATTATAGGGTAGAATTTTTTTTCTTATGTTTGTTGTATATCTCATTATGTGCAAATCAGAGATGTTGAAATATACAGTTGGGTCCATCTATAATGGAAAATCTGAACCATTTAATTTTATAATTGTCTTAAAGCAATTATGGTTGGAAAGCAGTAAATAACTTATTGTCAAATGAAAAGTTATTCACTGCACATCAAATATAAAAAGAAATATACATGTATATGTGCATATGTGAAAAATTGCAATATAGAAATTATCTTAAAACAATTGTCTACAACATAGAAATTATCTTAATACTTTTCACACTATGATCGTCTCCATCGACGACCAACTCAAGCCATCGATTTGACCCCATATATGTTGCACTATAATAATTAAGTCTTGTTATTTTGTGTTTCCGTTCAATGGCCTTGGACAATGCAAAGGAGATGTAAGTAGGAAAACTTGCTCAAATTGTATCAAAGAATGCAAGTCAAAAATCAATATGACAACATAACGTGATGTACATCAATTCAATACATGCTATATCCATTTTTCTTCACCATCGATAGCGAAAACTCCCCATTTCAATCAAAAAAATTTCTTATACAGTTTATCCATAAAATTTTATCCATAAAAAAATTCCAAGTCCTATTTTCTAATATGTCAAAATCAATTTACTGAAGAACTATATGTATAAGCTTGAGATAATAATTTTATTTCAATCATTAAATTTCCTTATACTCATCAAGGTCAATCAGATATTTACAACATTGATCTCTCAATCTAGCACATGCATTTCACATTGAGAATGATATATTTACATGTATAGTTTTTTTAGTTCCTTGCCATGGCATATGATTGCTGAAGATAAAATTAGTTCTTCACTTTGCCACTGCTTCTAGGGAAAGGGATTGCATCTTTGACATCAAGGATGCCAGTAGCAAAGAGAACCATAAGGTCAAATCCAACACTAAAACCAGAGTGCTTGACTGTTCCATAGCGGCGAAGATCCAAGTACCATTCATATTGCTCTCTTGCCAAGCCTAGTTCATTTATCCTGTAACAAATTAAGGATTTAGTTCTCATTTTGTTTACCAATTATGTAAATAATTATGATCTTAAGTTCAAAGAGAGTAGGTTATAAGGAGTTACAGACTGTAATATAAATGGAGGTTAAAAGTTTATATTTATTTATTTATTTCTAAATACACATTTTTCTTAACCCTAAATTGAGGTTGAAAGGTGGAATAAAAAAATTTTAAGTAGTTTACATCCATTAACCTCATTTAAATAAAAAAAAAAACTGTTAAACAAAGTGAAGTTAATTAATATCATTTACATTTTATATATCTTTTGATCACTATCCTTAACTTTTCCTTACATCCTAAAAAAAACTCTCCTGCAGTACCTTACTGAAACCTCACTTTTACTCTATCTTCCCTTTATTGTAAAACTATAAACAACTAAAAAAGATATGTGTCCAAAACTAATTAACAGGTGTTACCTTGTATTTAACATATCAAACCGCTCCTCATTTTGGCTACCAGTAATGATGGGTATTCCACCACCCTGCAAAAAAAAGCCACCTAGCTTTATAAGAACTCTATTAAAAATAAGGCTTGAGAGGAACAAAAAACCTTCATTAAACATCAATGTTCTCTTCAAGAAGCATGTGCCTCTTGGGAAAAAAAAAAAAAATGCTGAGCTTACCTTGGGTATAACAATATCAAATGCTGCAACTGTTTTTCCATCATCATTCAAGCGCACGTAAAATGGCTTAAGTCCTTTTGGGAAATTGTATACAATTACAGGCTTTATATATATCTCATCAGTCAAATAACTGTCAATGCATAAACATTATGTAAGTGCCAATCATCGAAAAATCCTTTATTTATCATCCATTTTGATGTTCTTAGAATTTGAAACTAATACCATAATGTAAGTACCTTAGATGTTGAGCTGTTAGAGCAATGCCCCAGTCAGGTTGAATTTCAGATTTTCTAAGAGCAACCTATTTGTCAAATGGAAATTAAAAGGTCTACATGAGGTAAACTTACTAGAGGCTAACATGTCACCCTGCAGTAGTGTCAAGAACATATAACGCACCTCTTTCAAAACATTCACTGCTTCCGTGTACGTAATCCTTACAAATTGACATGAGATCATTGCTTTAAGAAACTTGATTCTACCTCGTTCGATATGTTTCATGTCCCTCGAACAATTTTCCAAAACACATTCGCACAGGAACTTAAAATAATCCTCAGCACAGTTCATTGCGTCCTAGAAAACCCACGAAACGATCGAACTTTTTACACACGCACAAAACAGAAAATAAATAAGAGCAATCACTGATTGTTATACCTCTAATTGTGAAAAAGCCATTTCAGCCTCAACCATCCACATCTCAGGCAAATGTTTTTCTGTTTCCCTTTTATCTGCACGAAACCTGGTCCCAAAAGTGTAGACATCTCCAAGAGCACAAGCATAGCTCTCGAGATGAAGGCGGCCCGAAACAGTTAGATAAGTCTGCTGTGAGAAGAAATCTTCAGGAATTAAAGTTTCTGATTTCAGTTTCCTTTTTGCTTCTAAATATGATGCCAATTCGCTTGTTTTCAGCAAATCCAGCTCTACAGCAAAGAGTGCGTCCCTGTCGCCGTCACTTTCCTTGAGCTGTTGAAGCAGATTATTCTTCTCCTTTATAGCAGCCTTAACAGCTTCAAGGCTAACACCTTCATTATCATCAGCAATTAGTTGCTTCTTTTTTATAACTTCGTCTTCAGAAAGAGTTGTAACCCGAAACTTCTTGCTAAATCCTTCACCATCCGTGGTTGTTATAATGGGCACTTGCACACTTAAAAATCCGTTATTTTGGAAGAAGGTGTATGTAGCAAAAGTCAGGGCACTGCGGATTCGCATAACGGATGCCACCTACATAATTTGAAGAAGAAAACATGTCAATAAACTAGTCTGACAGGATGATCAAGTTCAGGTTAACTTGAATTGGATCGCCTGTTCTTTCCATTCCCACAAAAGTTGCAAATGTACAACTTACTGTAGCTATCCGGGGCCGAAGATGGGAACATTCTCTCAAAGTCTCCGACGGCCATGTCTGCCTTGATAATGGATACTTATCATCTTCCACTGTTCCTATTTGAAGAATTTTATCTACTTTAAACTCCACATTCTGTTTTCCCTGTTCTGATATCTGATTGAGGACGCCTTCTGCTAATATACAAGTTCCGACAGGCAGTCGTTTGACGGGGAAAGCTTTAGACAACTCTATGGCAACCTGAAAAACGTTTTGACAAAGCTCAAATGTTTGACTTATAATAAATAAAGCGTTAAACATTTAGAGATTTCAGGCCTTTAATATTGTGCAACTTCTTATGTGTACACTCAATCCAATGTCCGTATGACGCATATACCAATCATGGATAGAGTGAAGAGTTGTCCTTAAAAATTATGAGTAGAATAATAAATTACAAATTCACATGAAAAAGTTCTGATTGGTTGACAATTAGAGTTTATGCATATACTCGTAGCGTTATGTAAAAAATAGGGAGATAGACATAGGCCACATTCACTACTATAGACATCCCAACACAACTATCTTTAACATGTGCTAGATTTGGTGTTAAAAAGTGTGTGGAACACAGGACGTGTCACAAATATGTTCTCGAAACTGAAGTGTGGTGCTTCACAGCCACTAAAACATTGGAGAAAACCAGTTCACAGGAAAACAGATATGTTTCATTTCATACCGGTAGACTTGCAACACAAGATCCATCGCTAACAAGCAAATTGAGAATTGGACGACGTGATGACCTGGGAGTCAATGTAGACCTAGAGGTGACAGACTGCGACATTGCACCACCACCATAAGTCTCGCCAACTGACCTGAACAAAAGCCCTCCTGTTGGACTAATCTCCATGTCGGAAGCAGCGTGATACACAACCACATCATCATTATCCTCTGCAGCTGCAGGCTGCAACTCTGGCGTATACTCTTTCCACACCTTCTTGAAATATTTCACCCACCCACCAATCACCATTTTCTGACCCACCAATCCAACCCCACCATCGCTTCGTTCTAATATGGATTTCAGGACGACCCTGTTCGAGTACTGGGATGGCAGAATTAGAGGCATGGTGGTGGGATATTCTGGTTTTTTATCAGGGATTCTCATTTTGGTTTCCTTGGAGATCATTTTGGGTTCTTGGGACTCAATTCTTGATCAGGAATCGATGAAGTTGAGACAAGAAATAATGAGAAAAGATTTGTGGGTTTGTTGAAATGGGAACGGGAGATAATATAGAGGAAGATGGGTGCCTTACTTTCGAACTTGGAAGGCATCGTTGAGGATGGGATTGAAGGGAAAGGGATTGTTTGTTTAAGAGATTTGACATTTTTATTATCGTCGGAGGAGAGCAAAGAAAGGTTTGGTTTGGTATTCTTCAAGGCTGGGTTGTTGGCGGGAATTGGAAGTCAAACTACCACACTTGTAATCACCCACAGGAAAAAAAAAATGTGAAAATTTGTACCAACTAAAACCGAATTAAAAAAACAAAAATTCAAGAGCGGTTTGGTATCCTTTCTGATTTTGATTATTTTTTTTTCAAAATTGAAATATATTTCTTGAAAAATGAATTACAAAAAGATAAAAATATAGTTTGCATTTATTTTGACAATATATTTTATAAAAATAAATTATTAAAAAAGATTGATTACTCAATCAATTAGCTTATCAATTTTCAATTCAATTAATTTAGTTCAAATAGTATAATATTTCCAAAAAGTGAAGACAAATATAACGTATTATTTAAAAAATAGACAAATATAATATGATCAAATATTGAAAAATATGTTTAATATTTAAACTTTAAGTGAAAGAGTATAATTTTAAAAAAATTTAAAATTTTATTATAAAATAACATAATTTTAATTGAATCTATTTGATTTCATTTATTGATTTTTCCAGATTTAACTAATTCTCGATAGTTTTGATATTTTAATTGTTTATATCCAATTAAATTGATCAACTAATTAATTCTTAATTTTATCAATCTAATCAACAAAATTGATTCAATTTAAACTAACATTACTAATGGAGAATAACTTTATCAAGAGGGAAAAAACATATACCATATTCACATATAGAGTGATCCTTATTTTGATAGTGAAGCTTACCTCATGTAAATATGTGAAGTACAAAGAATAGAGTGCAGGTAAAAAAAATGGCTGAAAAATGTTTTTAACTTATAATTATAGGTGTTTGTTTCTTTAATATTTCCAAAAAAAAATCTAAAAAACTTTCGAATAAACGAAGATACAATTAAAAATTTGTTTAATGCATTTAGCACACTACAAAATAATGTATATTACACCTATAAATATAAAATTTATTTAAAATATAAAAAATAATTTTAAATTCTTATGATTATAATAAAGATGCACTAATAGACTATTGGCATTCAATAATCTTAAGATCCGTTTGATAATATTCACCTAAAATGAATGTGAATTTGTATTTGATATCATATTTTTTTTATAAATTTATCCCAAAATTTAAATTTAAATTCGCAATCATTTCAAATATACATTCATTTTATAGATTCTTTTATTTATATGTTCGCATAATGCTCGACTTTGCATAGATGTATTCAATTTTTTAACTAATTTTTTTAACTAAAATACTTATTTTATTATTTGATAATAAAAATAAAAATATATAGTATATTTATTTGATTAAATTATTAAATAAATTACACATATGTACTATAAGATAATATATTTAACACAACTAGTAATATTTTTTATTATTATTTTATATAATACAAAATTATTAAACTTTACAATTTCTTATCATTTTGCTTGTTTTGACTTACATTAAAGTTTTTTATCATATAAATTTCTCATTTTTTAAAAAGGTCCAAAATTAAACTACCATTTTTTAAAACAACATGATATAATTAGCACTTGTTTGTGTTCTAATGAAAAAGAAAATTATAAAAAAAATAACATATAAAATACTAATAATATTTATCAGTTCTTAAAGATGAAATGCTAGATATATCACATTCTCATAAAGAGGGATCATCTTAATACTTTGAAATTTTAATTCAAGAAAATTATGTCTCATAATAGTGATAAATTTATTTTGGTTTTTTTCAATCATTTTTTTTAGAATTTAGATTTTCAATGAGATAGTTTTATTAGCTTTTGTTTTTTTTTAAGTCATTTCTTTTTAAAAGTAAAAAAAATATTGTTATGAATCATTATGAAAATAAAGAAAAATAAATAGAATGTTTGCAAAAACAATGATAGTGAAAATAAAAGAAAAAATAAATAAAATGTGTAGTGAAAAACATCATATTTGATATTACTTAAACTAATATAAGAAAAATATGTTCTATCTATCAAGAGGATTGGAAGCATGGTTAAGAAATGCATGCAACTTAACGTCATGACATACTTGATAAAATGGAGGATCCATCTACAAATCTATTGATAGTTGAGTTGTCCACTTTGAAAGCCTATTTCTGGATGATGAATCTCTCCAGAGGAAGATAATGGACACTGTAAGCACAAGGTAAAGAACACCTTTGCTTTAGATTACCACGCCTATGACTATAATACTTTATCATGGGAGGTAAAGGACAAGCTTGTTCTAAAGAAGTTCAAACTCCCCACATTGACAATTATGATGGTTCAAAGAAATCATTAGAATAAGTCAAAGTCTATGCTCAAACTTCATAATTACTCGGATGTCTTATTATGTAAAATCTTATCCTCTACCCTTGAAGGAGTCACTAAAGAATGAAATTAAGACCTAACTCATTGTTTGGTCTGAAATTTCACACAATTGCTTTCATTATTTATTAATAGGTTCCTCTCTCTCGTCCTTTAAATAAAAATCTCCTCTAACTTGCATGAGGTAGTTCGTGAATAAGGAAAATCACTATAATGTCAATTTTAATAAAGCAGTGATACAAATGCATAACCTGAATCATTTATGATTTTTAATTGCAAAAACTAGAGTTTATTTGACTTTCTCAGTATGAAGTCACAAACTCATTCGCCTAGCTGATAATCTTTGGACTTACTTTCATGATTCATACAAAAAATGAGATGATAAGAAGAAGGATGTGAACTGAAATGATAGGGGTCGGGTAAAAAACAATGACTTAATATTAGGTTCAAACTCTAACAATTTGTATAATAACTCAGCTTGCTCCTTTACTCCTGTGAAGTCCTCCATTGGATAAAGAATATGATGGAATTTTCTTTAAAAAAGTTAGCCACTAGAAATAAAGACAAGTATTGCAACTTCCAAAGGGACAATGGGCATGACACAAAGGATTATCGAGAACTTTGCAATGGAATTGAATGGTTGATTTAGCAAGGAAAACTTGGGCATTTTAAGAAAAGACCAACCAATTAAGATAAAAGGTATAAGCTCTGATAAAAGGATAGTCATCATGATAAAAGGCCTAATAATAAAGATTATGCAGGTGTGATTGAAGTCATTGCTAAAGGTATCACAAGTGGTGACAATTCATCTTAAAGAAAAAAGACAAATTTAAGAAGTTTATTTTGTGAATTGCTAACCAATATGGTTGAACTGGTACTTTGCCCAATCACATTCTCCTCAAAGCATGATCGAAGATTATATCTCCCTATGCAGATGCCCTAATGGTCCTAGGCCAGCTTGAGAATTATCTAGTTAAATGCATTCTCGTAAATGATAATAGCTTAATCAATTTATTAATTGCTCAAGCATATAAGGCCTTCAGTCAAGATCCTAACAAATTACAACTATTTTGAGTGCATTAATTGGCTTTAAAAAGAAAAAATTGACGTAATTGGAGCAACTAAGCTAAATTTGGAGCTAGAGGAATCAAACACCACCAAAAGGTTTAAAGACATCTAAATGGTGGTTGTCATCATTAGATGGCTAATCCCTTATAAAACAATTGTTTGTACCTTTGTTTAGTATTAAACTATGAAGATCCTAGTTGAAAAGGGTGTTACTCTAGTTATAAGAGACCTGAAAGTTGTGTGATAAGGTATTTCCCCCCATTAAATGAACTTATAAGGGATATGTGTAGTTTTGATTTTTATATCAATATACATTAGTCGTTAATGACTACTCTTGAGGTTTTGTATTAAACCATGGTTGTTGATAATCCTAACAAGAAAAAGTATTTCAATGATTTAGTTTGGTTTAAAAATTTACAGGGAAGGATTTTAGGGATAAAAGTTCTTTTTCCCAATCAGAAGGATGGATGACCATTCATATGGTAAATGTTGAATAAGGAAGTTCAGGAAGGCTTTTGTCAAGGTGAAAATATTTTAATTTTGCTAAACCTATGACTCTAAGGATTTTCATTTAGTAGGATTGAGTTTTACTCAAATCTCATAATTTGAAAAACCATCCATTGAAAAAATATTTTTAGGCCATAGAAGGATTAGAATGTATAAAACCTTCTTCCATGATTAAAACATTTTGAAAATATTTTTCATGTAAATATTTTGATTTTATAAATTTTGACTGAGATAATACAATTTAAGAAGAATTGAAGAGATTTTTTGTAATAGTTTTTGAGATAGAAATTTTTGAGAGGGAAAGCCTATCTCATTTTCTATAGAAATAGTTTTAGAAGATTTACCTTCTTGGACTTACGAGGCATGGGATACACTTTATATAGCCTGAAGAAATTCTAATGATTAAGATAGAGATTTTACCCATTATTGTCCTCAGTTATTTTTGTGAGGATTAAGCCTTTATTTTTGTGAGGAGTAAGCCTTACTTTCACTTTCTTCTTGTACCATATCATTCCAACACTTAATGAGCTAGGCTGATGTCGGTTTTTATAGGTTTGTGAAAGGGTCTTGTCCTTGTCTTTGGATTTGCGTTGAGGTATTAGAGCTTGTTTAGAAGAAATTTACTAGTTAGAAAATCTAGAATTAAATTTGTATCTTTTTTTAATAAATTAAATTTCAAAATCAAATATAGAAAGGATTGTTATTCATCTGGCAAAATTTCATTTTGATGTAATATTTTGAACATCTTTTTGTAAAACTTCTTTCACAGATTTACAATCAATGCAAAGAAGAATTTTTTTTATTTAATAAATTACTTTAAATTTTGTAATGCATTATAGAATAATTTTTTTTACAATCAATCCAATTGCTAGAAATAAATTGGATAATTATCTCTTTTCTATTATAAAATAGCTTAAGAATTTCTCCATATCCTAATTCTAAGGCATCTATCACACAATTGCAGGAGGTTGAAGGATCAACTCCATGTAGGCAAGGAATTTTCAAGACTTGTTTTTCGATTTCTTTGACAATTTCAATATAGTGTTCAGTCCAAGGAACATGTTTCTTTTTTCAACCTATCATGTAAGGATCTTGCTAAGCAATTGATGTTTAGACAAAAATTCAGAACATAATTTAAGCATCTATAAATTTTTATAATTGAGTTTTATCTAGAATTATATCAGAAAATTTATTTACAAAAGCAAGAGACCATTTTATTGGTGTTATAGTGTTTTGTTCTACATAATGACTAAAGAATCTAACACGTATTCGAAAAAAGAGAATTTGGACTTTGAAATAACCAATCATTTGTCTTGGTAATATAGAGGAAGGTTTTAAGATGATTTAAATTTTATTCAATGGAATTTGAAAAAATCAAAACATCATCAATATAAACTATGTAGAGTTTGAATATATGATTATAAATAACATTCATAATCTTTTGAAATTCTGAATATGTATTTTTTAAGCCAAAAGGCATAACATTCATTCACATAGTCTAAAGAGCCAGTAAAAGTTGTTTTGCATCTATCATTTAAATGAATCTATATTCGCCAAAACCTAGATTTCATGTCAATTTTGAAAATATAAATGCAAATTGTAATTTTTAGAATAAATTTTTTTCTAAGACTAGGATATCTAATCCATTTTAAAGCTTTGTTCATAATTGATCATAAGTCTTGATGTTCCTCTTTCAATTTCTAATTATTTATTTACATAAAAAACTACACAAGGCCAAGGTGACCTAGACTTTCATATAATACTTATTAATTCTAAATCTTGGATTTATGTCTAACAAAATTGTTCTAGCTCAACATTCATTTAAATAGGTTTATCTTTTATAGGGATCTATCTATCATCAAAATCAGTCTTATGGGGAAAATTGACTAAATATTATTTTCTATCCCAAAAGGCATTAGGCAAATTAGTTCAAATTTTATTTTCAATTTATTTTAGAAAAACTGAGATCTTTTCTTGTACAAAATGTAGAGGTTTGTTTATTTTACTTTTATTATTGAAATTCAAAATCATAATAGGCCTTCATTAGTTTAAGTTTCATGATTTTTAATTTATCAACAAAAGGGAAAATAAGCTTTTTATTTTTTTGTTTTGAAAGAAATATTTTTAAAATCAATCTTGTATGGGGTTATCATACTAATGAAGGGTGATGTTAATATGATAACATGATGGATGTCTTCGACTAGAACAAATAGCAATATTATTGTTTACCATTAAGGTCTTAACATAGGTGATAATCTGCAATTTGGATTTATTAGCAGTCGAAAGCTTTTTATTTGTAGTTTTATAAAAACTTTTTGGTACTATGTCTGCTTTAATGTAACTTAAATCGGCTCTAGTTCAAATAATCAAATAGCATCAATTTGAAATCATTTAAAAAAGCAATTGTGACTTTAATCCAATATTTTATTACACTGCAAAAAAAAATTGGATTTAGCTACTACAAAAAAAGTAGTAGCTAAGCTCTATTATGGTAGTAGTTAAGGTCTTAGCAACTACCTTAGCGACTAAAATAGTGTAGTCGCTAAATTTCTACTCACTAAGTTGAAATTAGCAACTAGTAGTAGCTATTTAGCAACTACAACACAGTGGTAGCTAAATAGCGACTACAATAATGTAATAGCTAAAAAAAGAAAAAGTAGTAGCTAATTAATGGTGGAGGTGATATGGGACATCAAATAATGATAATTTAATGACTAAAATAGGTAATCGCTAAGTTATAATTTAGCGAGTAGAACTATGTTCGTCGTTATTTAGCGACTTGTTAGGGACTAACCCATGCACTCGCTAAATAGCCACTACAAATTTGGCAGTCTCTAAAAAAAGATTGATTAGTGACTAAATCTAGTAGTCGCTAAATAGTACAGTTTAGCTATTAACACACTTGTAGTAGTTAAATAGATATTACTTAGTTACTACAGCTGATAGTAGCAAAGTTCTCTTTTTTAGCTACTGCCACCTATATAGTAGCTAAATGGAGATTATTTAGCTACTTCTATTCTAGTCGCTAATAATTTTTAATAACAAGTAACTTAATTTATTCATAATTATTTATTGATAATATTTATTATTTATTAATAAGTTTTAATAATATAAATTTTAATTTTATTTTAATTATTTTTTATTAATAGTAATATTTATTAATGAATATTATTTATTGATATTATTTGATTAAATTTAATACTGCAAAAAATTAAAATGAAATGAAATTCTATTATCTTAATATTAGAATAAAGAAGAAATACATGAAAATTTTATGTTTTAAAAGAAAAAAGTACAATTAAAGTCTTCATCACTTGTTTTGTAGTTAAAAATTACAATAAAACAATACACTAGAGATTGTCTACAGGTGGATCATCTCTGAGTGGGTCATCTGAAGTCGATGTAGGGCTAGTTGAACCTATACCTGATGAGGGCACCTACGATATTTTGGCTAAAATAGAAACTAGAGCCTTCATCTCATTGAGCTGCTCCTGTAGTGACTTAATCTTCTTTTCTATGTCTTTCTTGATCTTCTCGTTTAGATGTTGATCAATCATAGAAGAGGATGCAGTAGATTGATAAGAGATATTATTCGTGTACGCTAAAGAGTGATCACCTAACTATATACTGACCGTTCACGCTTCTGATTAGCTATTGCTTAACCCTTATTTATAAGATTATGGTATTAATAGAGTACCAATTTAACTATCTCAGATATTTGTATGGATGCAAAAATTGCAAACTCAAGAACAAACCAAAAATGAAAAATATCATATTATGACAAGATAAACCAAGAAACATCTCTATTCTACAAAACATTTCACCAAATTAACCATGAAAGCATACCACCATTCATTTCATATGGATAAGATAGCCAACCATAAAAAGACATAGACATATATTATTCATCAATAACAAGAGAATTAATATTAGACTAAAGAAGCGTGAATGCTCTAATTTGTTCACAAAGGACACCCCTTTACTGTGCATTGCCATTATTTAGGCCAGTAACTGTTTTATTAAAATAATTCCAGATTTGGCTAAATTTATAAGTGTAAATACTGAATCTACTTAATTTATGTTGTTATAGATACACATTTATTAGTATTTATATAATTTGTTGTTAATTTCATTTCAATTATGATAATAATAGAATTTTTCTTCATGGAAGAATATTTTGAGCTAATAAGAGTAACAAATATCCAATCTCAAATGATGAAATCCATTTGTTTTCTAGATATTTATAGGGTTAATGACTTAAGCTCCTATATCTTACATGAAAGACTAATCATCTAATCCTTGTATTATTTACCCAAAATTTTTCTTTACTTACCCTAACCTTCTTAGTTATCATTTGATAAATGATACAATGTCCTCAAAGCTTCACATTAGAGAAGTAAGAGATTCATAAGTTAATTTGAAAGATTATTAATAGGATTAATGAAGGAAAATATGCAAAAATTGCCCAATATAAAGAATGCCCACTTCTTATAGTATTAAATATTTAAATTCCAATTTCCTATTTCAAGAATTCTCTGCTTCAAGGCCTTTTATTATTTCAAAATTCATTTTGACTAACAAGATATTTCAAGTACATCGAAAACATGTAGGAATCCAGGTCATTTATAATGAAAATCAATTTCATAATATAGTTAGGAAGCTATTCAGAAGTTATTTGGAAGCCATTCATAAGATTTGAAAACTATTAATCTTTTCTAAATGAATATGGAAAAAAATGAAATAAAAAATGAAAACCTCTACTTATATAAAGCATTGATTCTTAATGACAGAGGAAATGCATGCAAACATGGAGCATTAATTCTTAACGACAAAAGAAATGCATGCAAACATATCATTATTTGGTTAGGCGGCTATTAGCAAGTGCATTCCATCTATCACAAAGAGATCCATAAGAAAACAATACAAGTAGCAATACCTTAACATGGTTCATTCACAATGCACAATCCATAAGCAAATAAAGAAATACTAATCAATTTAAAAAAAGCCAAAATTTTCATCACCTCGTAGTGTGACTAAAGTTCCATGACATTGTATACCGAAACTGATCTTTTACATGTACTTGCGGGAAGAGCGAAGAACCATCAATCCAAAAGAGGGGAGAATGCACAACTTTTTGAGAAAAAAATGAAAATTTTCAATTCTTTTCCATTGATACATCCCCTTTATATCAACAATTTCAATTAGATAAATATAAAATACATGATCTTCCAAAAAATTGTGACCCTTCCAAATCCAACTTCACATATCCTGACCTCTCAAATACACAACAAACGAGCTTTTTGCTCCACAGATCATTGCACTTTTTTTGCTTCTCAATCTTTACAAAAATTAATTATTACAAATATATAGAAAAGCTAAGATAAACTGAACCAGAGCAACAACCTTTACCACATATCTTAAAGGCATATGTTTTCATAATCGCAAACCATTTGAAATCAAAGAAATACACATGAATACTGTTTCCAATACATAATTAAATGAGGAAAAAGATTTTCTGATCTTGTATTGACCTACACATCTTTTTGTTTTTTCTTATTAACTTCCTTATCTTAAATATCAACAGCTTCATCCTGCCCAAGTTCAAAATCATCAACAATTTATGGAGAATCCACTTGATCCATAATTATATCATCTTCGCCAGTTATGAAAATTTAGTAGAATTCAATATCAGTTTCAATTTGATCTAGAATTTAAAAAGACTTGTTTTCATGTTGTAAAAAGAAATCATGGTTTTTTCTTATGGCTAGCTCTTATATCTCAAGTGGATTTTGCGCATAGCTATATAGGAAGAATGAGATTGTATCACTTGACTTAATAAATATAACTAATATTAGGCATTTAGCTTCAATTAATTTTCCATATGAATTGCCAAGAACTACTTGTAAAATGTGTTCTACAGCCAACATTACATGTTTCAACATATTCTACATTGCAGGAATCAACACCATATTAGGGCCTCTGAGGTAAAATTCATAATTTTATCAACTGATATACAAATAAAAGAAGGAGGAAACAAATAAAACTAGCTTTACATTTTAAACAGCAATATCCTTACATATTATCTATCATATACAAGAATATATGTGGCAGAAAAAATTTGAATCCAATAACATCATAAGAGTTAGGTATATTAATAATGTGGTAAGAATTGATCACATAGAAACTTTCAGATCACCGACTACAAAAGATTGATAGAATCACAATACCATTACACTATTTTCTTCCTATCTGTTTCTTCTGGATTCCATTCTTCTTTAATTGATCATATAACAAATACAACACAAAGTCTAGCATTCTCACTATGAACTTATTATGATCATGAGGTTGCTAACAATATCCTGCAAGGCTTTATGTAGTACATTATCTTTAATTCGTTTGGGGGAATTCTTATATGGCTATAAAATGTGTCTCATTTTTTACTTTTTATCAGTAACACCCTGCATCTTTGGTTAATCTCCATTGACCAAAGCTTACATTTTTTCTAATTCACTAATCACCAAATTTTAATAATCTAAAGAATCATAATAAGCTACATATCAAAAGGACCAAACTTTATAATCACTTACATGATAAAACCACAATACCTTATTCACAAGTATCTCTTTTTTTTTTTCAAGTTTAAGTCACATTCCTATTTCCACCAAACAACTTTAGCCTTACCCCTCATTGTCATAGATGTTTTAAGAACTAACTTTTTTCCTTCAATTTTTATCTTACATTTTAAAAATTAAGATATCAAACTACAAAAAGATCAAAACCTACCAAACCCACTTTCTACTCCACTTCACCGTCAAATTCAACTCCTCCTCCATCACAAACGAGCTTGCTAAGGAAGAAGTAGTAGTCGTTATTTCTTAGTCCACCAAGCAAACCTCCTACCCCTGATGACTTCAAATTTGGTTCTTTACTTTTGTTCTTCAGTGTGCAATTATTTACTTTGGTTAATTATTTGTATCCATCCAAACAAAATTCTTCTCCTTGTATGATTTCAAATTCTGGATGGCAAACTCGTAAATGGCATCAACCAAGAAAAGTTCCTATAAAAGTAATAGCAAAGGAACATTCATGCATCATATATGAAAGTATAACATAATAATCGGCTAAAAGTCATAAGATTCTGCAATAAGAAATTCACGTATTTCAAGATCCTTCAAAACAAGTCTCTCTAAGAAAGGTGTGTTCTTTGCACTAGTCAGACTATCAGACACAATGTAATAGATATTTTTTCTAATCAGTCTTCATGTTCTCTACATACTCATCAAAGCTAATCATATCCTCCTCCTCACTCTGGGAATAAAAGAATCGAAGAAAAAAAAAGCAACACAAACAAACGAATTAAACCTAAACACAAACAAACTAAAACCTACAACTAGAATCAAAAGCATAAAAAATCAAAAACTTAACCTAAATTGCTTCATAAAAGACCGCTTACACGAGGAATAGAAAAGGAAGAGTTAAGATTAGAAATTATGACTCTGATTTGATTGGCAAAGTGAGGAATCGATTTGTGAAGGGAGGAATGGATTTTAGAAGAAGGATTTAGGTTTTATTATTGTAAAGAGAGGGATTTGAAAGAGACGAAAGGTTGAATACACAATATGCTTAGCTCGATAGAATCCGGAAGGAGGCGTAGTGAAAGAGATCAATTTTGTTAGGGCAGAGTGAACGAGATACCAATTCTGAAGAAAATTTGATAGCAGTAGTCAAAGAAAATGGGATGATAAACCAGTGTACTTATTTTTTTTTTTACTAACTTAGCGACTAACACAATATTAATCGCTAAGCTACTAGAATACATATATATTCAACATATTATATATTATATTTATAATATTAATATTTATAATTTAATATATTACATATTATATGTAACAAAATATAATTATTATATAAATAATGTAACAAAATATAATTATTATATAAATAATACATAAGATAAATATTATATATGAATAATATATAATTATTAAAAATAATACATAATATAAATATTATATATGAATAATATATAATTATTAAAAAATATCATAATATATTATATATAATTTATAATTTATAATATATTATATATAAATTATTATAATTAATATTATTATATTGCATTATATTATATACAAATATAATACAATTGTATATAATATATTCAAATTATATATTATATATAATATATTAATATTAATTATATAATGATTTAATATAAAATATTATATTATATAAGTAACAACTACTTAGCTACTACTACAAGTAGTAACTGACCTTAGCAACTAACAAATGTTAGTAGCTAAGTTACAAAAAATCTACTTGTCTTATCTACTATTACTTTCAGTCACTATTTAATGACTACACTAAATGTAGTCACTAACTAGAGATTGATTAACTACTATCAGGTGCAGTAGTTAAGCTTAGTGATCAATAAATACCAGTAGCTAAGCTACAAAAAAATTGTTTGTCTTAGCTACTACTACTTTTAGTTATTATTTAACGACTACAGTATATGTAGTCACTAATTAAAGAGTAATTATCTATTACTAGGTGTAGTAGCTAAACTTAGTGACTGATAAATGTTAAGAGTTAAACTACAAAAAATTTACTTGTCTTAGCTACTACTACTTTTAGTCGTTATTTAGTTACTACATCACTATATATAGCCACTAATTAGAGACTGATTAGCTATTACCAGGTGCAATAGCCAAGCTTAGCAACTACCAAAATGTAGTCGTTAAGGGCTAAGTGAGAAAAATTTACTTTGCACTTTTTTTTAGTCTTTTTTTAGCTACTTTACTTATAGTTGTCATTTAGTGATTAAATATCTATTGCAGGTTAGTAACTAACAATTAGTGTCATATATTTTACAACAGTGTAGTCGCTAAACTTTATGCAGTCACTAGTTAGTCGCTATTTAGTCACTAAATATCTACTAACCTAGTTAGTCACTATTTATGTATTTTCTTGTAGCGTTAGAAGTGATCTTCCTTAAAATGCATAAAATTCCTTTATAGCCTTTTCTAGATTTCCTAATTTTTGTTCATGATTATCTTCAAAATTGTTGTCTGAATCATAGTCTTTTTGTAAAAGACTTTGCAAAAGCTATGAATCCAATTTTTTGTTTTTTCTTGAATTTTTTAAGCACCATTTTGAAGTTATGATTTATGTTTGTAAATCTTGAATGGTCACATTAAAAGATTTAGGTTTATTTTTTCCTTTTTAAAAATGATAGGTAGGTCATAAGTTTTTTCCTTTTTAAAAATGATAGGTAGGTCATTAGTTTTTGCCTTTTTAAAAATGACAAGTAGGTCATAAGTACTGGTGCTGGTTAAAGGCAAGATTAAGGGTTTAGTTTTCTTGTAAAGTTCTTAAAAGCATGTCAAGGTATCATTCTTATAATTGTGAGTCATTAATATGTTTAACAGCTTTAAGAAGTAACTTTTGATGTTTGTTTAACATATTAATAGTTTTTTTAATTTGGTTTTAGATCAAAATTAGAGTTTGTACTAGATGAAGTCGCTAGTTCCTTAATTTATAAAGGTTCTTTATAAGATTGAAATATTTCAAAATCTAAAGTTTCAACTAAAAGAGCTAATATTTTATCAATAGTCAATTGTGGCCTTTTTAAGGAGTTTTTGTAATTTTGTAAAAGTGTTTTTTGTAATATGATCTCTCGCTTTTTTTAGAGTATTTATTATACTTAGGTTTTGACCTTTTATGGCATTTCTCACTATAAGATTTATTATTACATTTAACCTAGCACTCCGAGGTTGAAGTTTTTGAAAGGTTGAATTCAAACTACTTATGGAAACTTCTAAGTTTCTGTTTGGTCTTTTTCATTTCCTACTTAAGGTCTCTTTATAATTTCAGGTCTTGGCAAATTTTAATACCTTTTTTCTAGGTTAAACTAATTAATTCACCATAGATTAATTGATCATAAGGAATCGGATTGCTAAAGGAAATTTTGATATTATTTCCAACCTTTGTCCCTAACAATGTACGTATCCAATAAGGAAATTTTCTTCCCAAAATCTTCCTTTAACATAACTCTAGTGAGGAAAGTGGTTTTATAATTTTGAAAATCACTAGGCCTTTTACACGTGAGGTTGCTCATTAATTCAACATTTTTATCTTTAAGGTGTGAAGGGTCTCCTATGAAATATAAGGATATTGTAAGTATGAAAGTTGCAC
Source organism: Omphalea diandra (assembly GCA_949677035.1). Classification (NCBI taxonomy): domain Eukaryota; kingdom Viridiplantae; phylum Streptophyta; class Magnoliopsida; order Malpighiales; family Euphorbiaceae; genus Omphalea; species Omphalea diandra. Next base: position 2,994 of record CATIWR010604512.1, on the reverse strand, counting down.
TTGCATCTTAAATGGCATTTTCATTTTGGTCAAGTATAGTTTTACTATCTTTAAGAGTTTGTATGGAATTTAGAATTTCTAAATATTGCATAAGGTTAAGGTGATAATCCCACCATCCTTTTAACTGTCTAGAGAAACTTGCGATGATAAGTACAGTTGGCTCTATTAGGTGTTCTAGTTTGAGTTTGATAGGCACTAGCTATCATTGTCATTTATTGTAAAAAGCTAAGTGTGTTGTATTTTGACATTCCATCTATGTTCCATTCATAGATGGATAAGGTATTATACTTTGATTGGCGTAGAATGCTTGGCTTGTTCTTAGTATTAATATTTGGGATAGTGGTTCTGAGGAAAGGAACTTGCTAATGTAACATATCCATTTAAGCAGTTTCTTCTTTAAAGGCTTCCTCATCTAAGATATGTAAAGGGTTTTGGTACAATGTATTGATAATTTTGGATTGTGGTTTTTCTTATGCAGCATACTAAGAGGATTCTGAGTAGAAAACATTTGTCCTACTCATTTGATCTTCATTGACTTTTAGAAATTCACATTTATTTTTATGTATCAACTATCTACTAAGTTTGGAGATTTGGAAAGGTTTAAATATTAGATTTTGAGCTTTAGATGAATAAGCTTTGGTTCATCAATTGAAGTAAGCTTTGGTTCATCAATTGAAGTAACATATTTTTGGATATGACTTTCTATTTTAGTCAATTATTTTCCTATGGTTTGGAGATTAGTATTTGTAAAATTTGCAACACCCTATTTTTTTTTAAAAAAAAAAAGGAGAAAAATGTGAAAGTTACGGCCTATGGTTTGGAGATTGGTACACCTGGTTTTTAAAAAAGGAGAATAAGGGTTGAACCCGAGTATAAAGGGTTAATTAGGCAACAACTTACCACTTATGGCAGCCTACACTTATGTAATTACATTAGCTTCAATTATATTTATATTATACATAAAACAATGAAAGTAAAAAAAGAGTTGGTCATTGAAACATCCCTATTTAAAAAAATTTGTAACACCCTATTTTAAAAAAACAAAAAAGGAGAAAAATGTAGAAGTTACGGCCTATGGTTTGGAGATTGGTATTTGTAAAATTTGTAACACCCTATTTTTAAAAAAGGAGATTAAGGGTTGAACCCGAGTATAAAGGGTTAATTAGGCAACAACTTTATGGCAACCTACACTTATGTAATTACATTAGCTTCAATTATATTTATATTATACATAAATAATGAAAATAAAAGAAAAAGAGTTGGTCATTGTAACATCCCCCAACCGAAGTGTCAACTTGAAATGCTTAGTGTGCATAGAGGTGTTAGCTTGAGATACTTTGGGATTAGTTTAGAAATCTTTCATCAAAAGTTAATGAGAAAGATTAGCAGCATATAAAAGTTTGAGCCCAACTATTATAGTGACCTAAGTTAACCATTTTAAACTTCATGGTTTGGCCACTTTTTACAGATCGTGTAGGTATTAGCTTGAGGTGCCTAGAGATGTCAGCTTAAGGTTCTTAATCTGTCTAGAGGTATTAGCTTGAGGTGTTTAGGAATTAGTCTAAAAATCTGACATTGAAAGTTAACAAAAAAGGTTAACAATATATATATATATTTGAGTCCAGCTACTAAATTAACTTGAATTAATCATTATGTAGGACAAATTAAGTTTGTAAGATAATGTTCGTGATGTTTGTAGAATCGTCTTGGATAATTTAGCAAGAAGATACTTGCAGGTCATCATGGGAGGACAATTTAGAAAAAAAAAATGCTTGCAGGTCATCATGCTTCTATTTGTAGGTCAACATTAAAGAAGATTATTTGTGTGGCAGGAGGATATTCTAATTATATAATCTTTCCATTTATTTATCATTATGAAATCTTATTCTTAAAAGTGATAGAGTAACAAAGGGAGAAGATGATTTGCCTGGCTGAAGGATATTCTAATTATATAACTTTCCCATTTATTTGCCATTCCAAAATCTTATTCTTAAAAATATAAAGTGGTGATAGAGTTTATAGAGGTTGCATCCAATTTTCAGAAGCATATATTTGAAACTAGCCAAAAAATAGAATGTATATTTTATATAAGACAATAAAATCAAAATATTCCTTTTACATATTCTTTCTCTTATTTAAAAATATAGCCTAGAATACACACACACACACACATGCTATTTTAAAATATAATTGACAATTGATCAATTTAATACTGTAAATGAACTGAAACAGCTTCTGAATTACTCAAAAATCAGCTTGAAAAATTATAGATTGACTTAATGTTAATCAAGTCAAACTTCAGGTCGAGCTATTCAAGTAATTTATCAAGTTGAATTTGAATATTAAAATAATTGACTTAAGAGATTTGCAAATTTAATCGAGTTTTAATATTTTTATCTTTTGATCTTTTATATTTTCATAGATCTACATAAATAATTGAATCGAATCAATTTAGATTTTCAACTCGATTGAGTTTATTCAAATTTGAATTTGATATTTCAAAAGAAATTTTAATGATTAATCAAACTCAATTATTTTAAATATTTCACTGAATTAAACTAAAATTTGAAAAATAAAATTTGATCATATAAAAGCTTCACATTGTATAATCAAGCTAACTTAGTGAGGTTGGACTCACCTTCATCCGTTTACACTATCAAAAGCCATGTGGCCCCTTTGTACGTAGATTAGGGGAAAAAGTTTTAACCAACCAATTATTATCCTCAATGGAAGAACCTTGTAGGTTTGAAATATCTTTGTATTTTTTTTCTTATTCTTTGCCTCGCTTTTTTTTTTTTTTTTTTTTCCTACATGCACTACATTGATATGAATTTGCAACGTATGAACTAAATTTAATATATATATATATATATATATATATATATATATATATATATATATATATATATATATATATATATATATAAAAAAAAAAAAACGCGAGAGTATTGTACTCTATATAGCATCAAATATAGAGAGATATATATTATGGAG